>JAIPMN010005506.1:0-29512 GCA_020650975.1 Apostichopus californicus
GGCGGAATGATACTTCCGCCCCACCATATTTTTCACTGGGGGGGGCTGGCGCCCCCCCAGCCCCACCGGTTCCTACGCCCTTGCTATAGAGTAAAAAGACCTCTTAAAAGGTAAAAGTGAGTGATCAAGTGGAATATACAGGAATAGCCTTAATTTACCAAAGCTATTCAACGATTTCCAGATGTAACCTTATCGCCGACACAACTGCGTATAATCAGAAATCCCAACAGATTCAGATAATGCCTGAATCTATATGTAAGGACTAAAGCTGATGAAAAGATTTTTTTACTTATATAAGGAGGGTTGCAACCTTCGGTATGTTGAAATCGACTCCCATGTAAGGGGTATGGCGTCCTGCACCAGAACAAATAAACAACAATTTGAAACGTCAACTGGTACGTTCCTGGGCATATTTAAATGTATTGGACTTAATACCTCTATAGCAATGACTGTAAAACTCTGCCGACTGAACCATTTCTGCCGAATGACTATGGCTGTGGCATACTGGCCGTCCCCACCCCTTTGCGCATGTTCTGGGATATTTCAATGATAAACCAACAACAGTATTAACTAGACGTTATAGAAGTTTATACTTTATATGGAATCACTTGACTGGTAGAGCAACTGGGGAAAATGTGTACTGAAGTCAAGTACAGAACATCATACCACACATAACGTGGTGTCGTGGTCATGGCAAAAGTATTACCCTTCTGAATACTGATGGCAGATGAGTCATAAGTGGAAGTAGGAAACCCTCTTATCCACTTAAAAGAGGAAAGGGAAATCCGTTGATCACATTCTTATACATGATATTTGTCAAACCGCTAAGCATAAAATTAAAATAAAAATCCTTACCCGGTTGACATCACACGATATACGTGCAAGTTGCTGACAATGCACACCGCAAAGTTACAAAGTTCCCTTTGTTGCGAAATTCACTGATATTGAAAATATCCAGTTCTTCCTTTAGAAAACTTATGGACAATGTATCTACTGGTGATTTCAATCTGGTAGAGTTTCTTGAAAAGACTGTTGTAATAACTCATCCTGCTCTATCGCTTGTACTGTTAGAAACTTAGAGCACCTCAGTCTCTGGTTCGACATATACAGGCCTATGTGTAGTAGTTGTAACGTACTGGGAACTGAATACAGCAGCGGCGGTTGCGTTATGTTTCAGAAGTTCCTTGTTCTGTGAACAAACTTGTAGCTGACCCCAAGGTTATGGAGGGCTGTATAACCATCCATCAATCAACTGCGGTGAGGAAATATCTTGTTATCTGCAGTGCTTGTAATGACACCAAGACGAAATGGTCCTCTGGCTAATGTCTATCGTTCTCTAAAAACTGCTGGAAATTTCTGCACTATACTTAGGTAATCATCATGCAATTCATAGTCGCATATAGATTATGCAGTCGAAAACATGTCACTGTAGGTGTGTTCTGCGTTTGAAATAAAACAAGTTAAAAAACAATTGTTGATTTTTGTTGCTGTCATGAAAGCATATCTGGAAACAGCCTATAGTATGTATTAATATCAATTAAGTTGAAAAAGTCTTTCTTCACTTATCATTTTATGACGTATGCATCGTCTATCCACTGACAGAGGAACATAAAATTCTAACAAAGACTGATCAGATGTATAGTGATAAATTATAATCATACAGAGAACTTTAAGACCTCAGCAAAAAAAAAGGTTCCATAATGCAATCACAGACCACCTATATTAATTATGATCAACTTCCGGGAGTAATTAATGTTGCTCGCTGTTTAGCCAGTCACGATATATGCCTAGCAACGGCTATTACGTCACACTACTATACTATAGTTATATTTACGTAGCCAGCCTAGCTAGTTCACACTTACCGCGTACACAAGCACTACAGTCACTGTTTTAAAAATGCTATTTTCCGCGCACCTTTCGTAGTTGTTTTATTATTACTTCCTGTTGGACAGCTTGAATGGAATTATTGTTCCAAAGCCCCATGTATAACCCTACCACCATCCCATCCGCCCCACCCGCAATTGGTCGGTTCGGTGCGCATCAAAATGCCATTTGAAGATGATCACAATTTTGTAATATCACAGAGCGGGGGAATCATCCCCTAACCCCTCACTAGGCCCTTGGACTCCACATCCTCGTGAGGAGTTGCTCCCGCTCTCGTGTCGCCTTGGGCGAGGTTCGGTCATTCCAATTACTTAATTGAAGCCCCCTCCCCATGAATATGCTGGGTCCCCAGGAATAAAAAATTATAGCTTTGCCCCTGGGAAATAATGATAGAAACAGTTCAGACAGTAGAAGTTCCAAGGAAAGAAGTTCAAGAACGATATATTACAGATTAGTATGTTTTTACAATATATCGTCTACTTTTATTCAATATTATTCCTATAACACAAAAAATGAAACATGAAATCGGGACGATCAAGCTTCACCCCTCCCCCAACCGACAGGGCTGGCTTCAAGCCTGCTACTCACCTCCACCTACATTCAGAGTAACAATCCCCCTTCCCAACCCCTCCCTTTTCCCTCGATCTCTCTCATCTGTTCATTTGATATCGTTGGCGTGACTTATTAATTAGTTATTGCGTCCGTCACTTACTTCCCGAGTTGAATTTTGGAATGTTTTCAACGAACTAACTTCAATGCAAATTTGACAGCTTTCGTTAGGATTGACAACACATGCTATTTACGGGACTCATCCCACTGGCACTACATTGCAACTGAAAATGGCTGTTAGAGGGTGTTCCTCGTCTCTGACGAGAGGGTTCAATCGCAATTTGCTGATGGCAAAGGTGACATGTTGTTCCCCACATGTTGTTGTCCAATATTAAAGCTGTTTCAAATATGTGGAGGACAATCGGTGTCATGTCCTAACGTGTTCTCTCACTGACTTAGGCCTAGCCTACGTGTTAACATATCATTGTGTTCATTGTGATTTCTGACTGGCTTAACTGTACGTAGTTACACCTGTGTGCACTATATATTATAGGTGACGAGTTCCGCGAAGACTCGTCTAAGTGTCATTCGGAATTATCAGAAATATTTCTGTGGTAAACTGAATAAACAATAGGCTACACACTACACAGGCCTATGCAAGGCCCTAGCTCTGTTTCCATGATAGCTCTAAAGAAGGCTATAGAAATTGCAGAATACCCTGTAACTCACACACACAGGGCTTTTTGAAAACAACAATACATTGTATACTAAATACAGGCACTTCTGGTCAATCAAGTGTTGCGGTTATATTGTGCAATTAAGCTGTAATTCTTCTTCAAGGCACAAAGTGTTACATTATTAACATAGACAAAAAGGAAAAAGGTTCTAAGGCTACATAGACATGTTAGTTTGTGCCCTAATTAGTATTTGCCATTAGTTCTTTCTGCCATACAAAGAGTGTGTTAATCCTTAATTTGTGACTGAAAACAGAGAACTTGTTTAATGTGTGCAGCAGTATACTCTGTACTGTAGGCTTACTCAGTCTGATATATCCTATGACCATTTGTATGCACATCCAAGGGAGGGAGGGGATGGCTATAGATCTGCCACTTAAATTACTGTATTCAAATACAAAAAGGTTAGGTTGGTATGAATTTTAAGGCTCATAGCAACAATGTGATCCTTTAACCTGTTTTCAGTTTGTCTGGTTATTCCAATAAACATACATAATATTCTGGCCATAACTAACAAAAACAGTACTAACCTAGTTACCGCTGTAGGAAAAAGTCCTGTCAGTGACTGGTGGGATATTCAACCTACATATATAAGCCATTTTTCAGCTCACATTTTCAGCTTGTGAGTTGTAAAATAATTATTGAGGCTGCACGTCTGGTGCAGCAGACCTGTCAACCCAATATCTCAACTGCTTTCTTTTATTCTTGATTTACAGGTGGTACCATATCTCTCTGCTGGCCACTCAAAAGCAAGGCTTTACTCAATCTATACCACAACAACATTTGACCCAGATGAAGAGGTAAGATATTTTATTTGTGTACAGTCTTTATAGCATAGATGTGTTTATATTTTTCGAAAGGACCTCATTATTTGACATTTGAAAATAACTGCTAATATTCATTTTTTTACTGCAGAAATTTGACAAGATTCTCATCGCAAACAGAGGAGAAATTGCCTGCCGTGTCATGAAGACATGTCGGGAGATGGGCATCAAATCTGTCGCCATTTACAGCGAGGCAGATGCACAATCGGTAAGCTTTCTGATAGTATATATTCTGTTTCTCCTCACTCCAACACTCTGTAGTCTGCTTCGTTTTTTTTGTCACCCTGGTATAGTCTTTATGGTATCACTAGTTATTCTGCTTTTTCCTCCTTCAATTTATTTTTTTCCTTACCATGTTTGGCTTCATGACCTTATGGTTTAAGTTTTAAGCATTAATTGCACACATTCGTTCCAAATTCCTTATTCCGACTATACAGTCAGAGCTCTTTCTACTCTTATTTGCAGCTGCATGTTGAAATGGCAGATGAGGCAGTCTGTGTGGGTCCACCACCAACAGGGGAAAGTTACAACAAGATGGAAAATGTCATGAAGGCTATTAAACAAACAGGCGCTCAGGCTGTAAGTCGACCTTATCTTAACCTTAGTAAAAGATTTCTGCTGATATCTGTCTATGATATCAAATTCAATTGCCTTGCCTTGTCTTTTCTGTTATATTGCTAATTTTTACAACATTAATTTTTTTTGTTCTTAATATTTCACCATTTCTACAATGAAAATGACCAATTTAAGATGTATATATTAGTTTATGAGGAAATGTTTAGTATTAAATAAATAAGGATTGATAATTCCTTGTGATGCAGTTTGAGACCTTTACAAATTAAAGCAAACTAAAGTGATACTCTATGAAAATGCATTTTACCATCTTCTGCAGGTTCACCCAGGGTATGGATTCCTCTCAGAAAACAAGGACTTTGCGAAAATGCTGGTAGGAAATTCAGTAAACATATATATCCAGGCAGTTGTATTTATAATTGTTATAAAAAGATTATTCTCCAAGAATGTCCCATCATATTCACGCTTCAAAACCAAATGCCGAAATATTGAAGTCCCGAGGTTTTACTATTTTATCTAAGAATTAATATGTCAAACAGCTAATTTCATTGAGAAAAGAAAATTTGCTGATCTAATGCCATCATTTTCCATTAGTGATTACAGCTCAGAGCCTTTTTTGTATTATTTTTATTTCAACTGCCAATTAAGCCTTTTGTTCAAGAGTCCTCAAACCTTTTTCACATTTAAAGGTACTAACAGACAATAGTGAAAAACTAACCCATGTAATATTAAAAAGGATATATGGATTCATACTCTTTATATGTATTTGCACTACAAAGATTGTGCATTCAATAAAAGAAACCAAATTAGCAACATGATTTGATCATTTTTAAATTAAATAATTGATTTATTCTCTGATCTTTCATCTTGCCTGGAATCAGGTTTGATTTCATTTCGATCTGCATGGAAGAAAATGCACCGGTGTTAAGAAAGTTTGATCCATGTACTTTGCTGTCAAATGTACTTAAAATCATTCATTTGGTCCTCATACATGTATGTTGACAGTCAGCGATTCTTAGTTCCATTGTTTATGTCATAAAAAAAAAACATATTGTGATAAATATTTCTAAGTGTTGTTCTTTCTCCCGATACTTGCATAAACAAGAAAGTGTTGTCAGGGAGTAAGGAGAACCAGGTCGTTCCTACGATAGGAATATAACTGTCACTATACCCTCTTTGTCTATTAGTATAAGTATATTACTTGAAAATGAGAACACATTACTCTTTATTCCATATTTCCTTAGGCTCCCTCATTGACCTGGACCTCTGGCTGTAGCCCCATGACATCCCTCTCATCAGTTCTGGGTGTAGCTATCGCAGGGCAGCCAAAGGCGTTGATCAATCAGAGGCTATATTTTACCATTGTGTCTGTTCTTGCAATTTATATAAGAAAATAATCTATATGATAATAGTTTCTACGTGCTTGTTTCGTGTCTTCCTTGGACAAAAAACAAACAGTCATAGATTTAGAGAAGTGACAAATCAGAGACTGATGCCCCCTGCTTGCCAGAAATGAGCAAAAAGTAAAATGAGAGAGAGGGAGAGAAAGAGAGAGACCATGCTTTTTTTGTTGTTATAGTGAAATCTTTTGCCTTCCATGTAGGAACAAGAGGGTGTAGCTTTCATCGGGCCTGACACCTTGGCACTCCAAGCAATGGGAGATAAAATTGAGAGTAAACAGCTGGCTAACAACGCTAAGGTGAACACGATTCCCGGCTACGATGGAGTCCTGAAAGATGATGAGGAAGCGGTGAAAATGGCTAACCAGATTGGTAAGAGGAGGTGCTCCTTCTTCTCTGACTTGTCGGTAGCCCTTAGAAGATTAAAAAGTGGACCCTTGCTGTGGGCATTTTCTATTGTAAAGATTAAATATCAAAACATCTTTAAGTCACACCTGAAAACGCATCTCTTTCAAGAGCACTATAATGATGGTTTCTAGGATTTTTTTTAGATTTTATGTAGTTCTGACGTGTTGGTGTTTAGGTTCTAGCTTCAATTGGAAATTTCAAGTTTTTGCATTCAATTTGTAGATTTTGTAGTCATTCTGTTTTATCGCTTTTTCTCTTCACCAGTGCTTTAAATCGTTTTTCGATCTCATATTCCTGTATTTTTCTGTATATGGTATATGTATTTACTGTTGTATGTATTTACTGTTTTATATCATTGTATATTCTAGATTGTTTTAAAGCGCACAGATGCATCGCGCATAGTGTGTTATATAAGATTTTATTTACATTTACATCTAGGGAGACATTAAGAAGGATATATTGATATGCTTTTATTTTAACAGGTTATCCAGTGATGTTGAAGGCGTCAGCAGGAGGAGGGGGTAAAGGAATGCGGATAGCTTGGAATGATGCTGAGACAAGGTCAGTTCAATAGTCATTCAAATGGTAGACGTTTGTTCAGAAATATGAAAGGCGTAGTTGATTTTCCTTTCTTTTGTCAGGAGTTTTCTAAAATGCCCAATCATTGTGTTGGCAGATGGTATTTTTTTCTCCTTTTAGATTTTTTAAAATTTTTATTTAAATTTTTTTTTTTTTTATAATTCCACATGAAAAGGATCAATTGTGTTTTTTCATTTGTAAAGTAGACTACATTATTTGCATCCATGAACATGTGACTTTTTTTCCTAGCAACTGTTTTCAGAATGTAGTAATCATAATATGCAATCCTGCTGGGGATTGAAACTAGAAAAAGTAAATAATAGAAACCAGGTGTGATTGAGAGAGGATTGAAAACCAGAATAAGTTAATAATGGAGACCAGGTGTGTTTGAGAGAGGAATGAAACCAGAATAAGTAAATAATTGAGACCAGGTGTGTTTGAAAGAGGATTGAAACCAGAGTAAGTAAATAATTGAAACCAGGTGTGTTTGAGAGAGGATTGAAACCTGAATAAGTTAATAATGGAGACCAGTTGTGTTTGAAAGAGGATTGAAACCAGAATAAGTAAATAATTGAGACCAGGTGTGTTTGAGAGAGGATTGAAACCAGAATAAGTTAATAATGGAGACCAAGTGAGTTTGAAAGAGGATTGAAAACCAGAATAAGTAAATAATTGAGGAGTAAGTAAATAATAGAGACCAGGTGTGTTTGAGAGAGAATTGAAAACCAGAATAAGTAAATAATAGAGACCAGGTATGTTTGAAAGAGGATTGCAACCAGAATAAGTAAATAATTGAGACCAGTTGTGATTGAAAGGGTATTGAAACCAAAAGAAGATGTGACCAAAATTTGCCTCTTTTCTGATCCAGTTTGTCTCTTCTGATTTAATCAATGGATAGGAATTAACCCATTGCATGATTGGATAGGCTGTTAAATTTTGGTAATTACCTGTCCTTTTATTTCTTAGGGAAGGCTTTCGTTTATCGACAGATGAAGCTGCCTCAAGTTTTGGAGACAGTCGGCTGTTGATTGAAAAATTTATTGACAATCCAAGACATATAGAAATACAGGTAATGTCAAAGCTCACGTTGCCCGGTCGGAATCAACGTTGTATCTTTGAGAGGAGAGTGATTAATTTCATTTAACGACTTAAGAAATATTAATAGTTTTAGTGAAGTTGTGATGATTTTCCTCATTAAAAGTACAAATTATGAACTTAAAATCCACAATTGTACTTTTTGTTGTGGTAACTGTGCTTTAACTTTAGCTTGTTAACCTTTCCATTTGCTTTTAATTAATAAATTAATTATAAAGTAAATTAATTTTAATTAATTCACAGGTTCTCTGTGACAGGCACGGCAATTCTCTGTATCTTAATGAAAGAGAATGCTCGATACAGCGGAGAAACCAAAAAGTCATAGAAGAGGCACCCAGGTAAGTTTAGAAGGAGGACTAGTTACATTCAAGTGAAGGATTTGGTTGGTGGGAGAGGGGAAGGGGTGGGGCAGTAGGAAGGGTGTGAACTGGGGACTAAAAGTTTGGACCAATCTCACGATCACATTCAGAATTAGAATGTTTTGAAGGGAACATAAGTAAAATAACAGCAAAGACTAAAGCAATCATACAGATGAAACGGATGCTGTCAAAGGAAATTCAAACAATTACTTCAAGTTCACCTTTATGAAGGGGCTTTCTTCATGAAGGTTGATTCTATTGGAGGTTTGAGCTCCCAGAGAGGGGGCAAGGTGGGAGTTCATGTGAATTTACATACAATTGCAGCCATGTTTAAATGGATATATTTTTCATTACAGTACATTCATAGATCCTGAAACAAGGAGAGCTATGGGTGAACAGGCAGTTGCTTTAGCAAGTGCAGTCGACTATGTGTCTGCTGGTATGTTCATTTGATTCATCTCGTAAAGGTCGTTTAAGGCTCAATATCTGTTCACTGTATTAGGGTATCAATTGTATAAGGTTCACTATGTATCCAATGTATAAGGCTTAGGTTCACTATGTATTCATTGTATAATATTTAGGCTCACTATATGTTCATTATATAAGGTT
This sequence comes from Apostichopus californicus, assembly GCA_020650975.1. Classification (NCBI taxonomy): domain Eukaryota; kingdom Metazoa; phylum Echinodermata; class Holothuroidea; order Aspidochirotida; family Stichopodidae; genus Apostichopus; species Apostichopus californicus. Next base: position 9,015 of record JAIPMN010005506.1, read on the forward strand.
CTCTGTGTTCATTGTACAGGGTTCAGGTTCACCGTGTTTATTGTGTAAGCTCCAGGTTCACTATGTGTTTATTGTAAAAGGTTTAGGTTCATTATGTGTTCATTGTATAGGGTTCACTATGTATCCAATGTATAAGGTTTAGGTTCACTATGTATTCATTGTCTAACGTTTAGGCTCACTTAATGTTCATGATATAAGGTTCCCTGTGTTCTTTGTACAGGGTTCAGGTTCACCGTGTTTATTGTGTAAGCTCCAGGTTCACTATGTATTCATTTTATAAGGCTTTATTTGTATTATATGATATAAGGTTTTCTATGTGGATATTGTGTAGGGTTGGGGTTCACTATGTGTACATTGTATAAGGTTCAGGGTAACTAAGGTCACTTATTGTCATGTGTTCAACAGGGACAGTTGAATTCCTTGTGGATTCTCAAAGGAACTTTTACTTCCTGGAGATGAACACAAGATTACAGGTAAGTTTATGGATATCTTGATCAACCTCGGAAATACCTGTAGACAAGTCTGTTTAACTTACTTGCTCTGTTGGCCAGAGAAGGGAAAGTGGGGGGTGGGGGAAGGGTTGGGGGAGTGTGTAATTCATTGCTCATTATGAGGTAGACAAGAATGAGGGTTAAATGCACATTGCTAAACAGCCCCCTTCAGGTTGCCAAAGTCTATCCTATTAACAACACCTTTGTCACAGACAGTCTTGTACCCATACTCCTGCAGTCCCCCTCCCCCTCCTCCCCTCATTGAGCAGAATTGCTCTGGAGATGACAAATATTTCAGGCACTCAGGAGCTATCTTTGGCTCCTGGGGAGGAAACCTTATGTTCAAGCCCTAGAAAATAGCCAGTAAGTCCATATAATTGTTTCATGTCATCTGTGGTTATCCCATCACCCATTATGTAGGGAGAAAAAACATAGCATCACATAAATTGGATTTAGAGAAAGAGGTTTAAAGATGTTAATGCTGCTGATAATTTGGCTGTTACCACAGCTTGAAATTGCTTGAGTGATGCCCACAATTTCTGGTTATTAATAGCTGTTTTGGGCTCCAAAGGAGGAAACCTTATTTTCAAGCTCTGGTCAATAGCCTTCTCAGATTCCAGCTGTTAACATTTTTTTTTTTTCTTGTTTGTTCGTCGCTCGATCGGTAGGTAGAACATCCGATCACAGAATGTATTACGGGTGTGGATATCGTCCAAGAAATGATCAGGATCGCCAAAGGTCACCCTTTAAAACTAAAGCAGTCAGATATTCCCATCAATGGTTGGTCAGTAGAGTGCAGAGTATATGCAGAGGTGAGCACTTGATTTCATTCTTTAGCAATTATTAATATATTCATACTAGGCACATCTAGGCTTTAATAAGGCAATTGTCACATCGTCGCAAATAACAATACATTTTTTGTATTTTTGCAAATTCAATATCGAGAAGGAAAGTCAGCTATTAACAGCAGTTACAGTAGAACTTGTGATGTTAAGTCCTTGCATGAAGATGAATATTGAGTAGTTTTTTAACACACTTTTTACCTTAATTTTTGTACTTGCTTATCTTTTTACCTTGAGAAATATTTTGCAATGTAAATAAAATATGGAAATGAGAATCGGAACAGATCTTTCCTCAACTTTTATGCAACCATAACTTCGTCCATTCTCTTTCTTTTTTCTTCTTTTCGTGTTCCCGTTTCAGAATCCGTACAAAAATTTTGGTCTTCCATCTGTCGGGAGGTTGTACAGATACCAAGAGCCGTCTTATTTGCCAAATGTTAGAGTGGACAGTGGAATCAGGGAGGGGAGCGAAATCAGTATATATTACGATTCTATGATATCTAAGGTGAGTATGGAGTGGATAGTGTGTTAAAGTGGACAGTGTGAATAGTGTGTTAGAGTGGATAGTGTGGATAGTGTATTAGAGTGGACAGTGGAATCAGGGAGCGGAGCGAAATCAGTATATATTACGATTCTATGATATCTAAGGTGAGTATGGAGTGGACAGTGTGGATAGTGTGTTAGAGAGGACAGTGTGGATAGTGTGGAATCAGTATATATTAGTGTCAATATTTGTAAAATCTTTACTGATTCACATTTACCTCACATTGTTCTTTAAACCCAGCTAATTACCTACGGAAAAGATAGACCAGAAGCTTTACAAAAAATGTCCAGAGCTCTAGATGAATATGTTATCAAAGGTGAGCTACAATATAAAATACATTATAAAGAGTTATCTATACTGATAGATATTACAGCTAGGTGGTATGTTATAACCAAATTCTACATCTTGGCTGGATTCACTCTGGTTGCTTAGAACGCAAAGAATGTTCCACACCAAATTTATGGATTTTTCCTTTCATGGTTCAAAGAGGCCCCTTATTGGCCAATAGTTAGTGGTTAGTTAATGGTGATTGGAACTTCATTCCTGTCACCTGTTAACAAACTAGATCTATACCTCTTCGATGAAAAGTTGATTGGCTATCGAAGGTAACATAAACAGTATTATAAGATTTCTATGGGAATTACACGTTATTATCAATGCACTGAATAGTCCAAAATTAATGTGGTATCTTAAAGCCTTCTGGAAGTTCTCACCAGGTCAAAAGCTACCACCTCACTGTATAGCTGATACATTCGCAATTCACAGCACCTTCAACAATTCTTGTACCAAGATCACGTAGAATCTTAGCAATGAGTGCTCAAAGCTTTGAATTTTATCATTGGAGTTATTCCCCAGAAGACAGATTTCACGTACTGCACCTTTGAAAGATTGAGAAGCCAAAAGTTGCCGTCATTCAGTGGTGCCAATGTGTTTTACACTACTTCTTATGATGCAGTTCAACAGCCTAGCAACAACAACGACAACACAAAAGAAAAGAAACAACAAAGTCTTTTGTACCTATTTGGTAACATATTTTAAACACAAGTCCCAGTATCATCCCCATAATTTATCCTGAGAATTGATGAAATTTCAAAATCTGTTTTTGAGTGACTTCATGCCGTATGAAAAGGTCCTTTTCAAATTTTACATTGTTTCTTCTGTTTCAGGAGTGAAGCATAATATATCACTTTTACAAGATGTTCTTGGAAATGAAAAGTTCATCTCTGGGGACATAAGCACCAACTTTCTTCCTGAGCATTATCCCGACGGTTTCAAAGGTATAGATGTTGGCTTTTGATCGGAGGCGATCAATTTCCCTCTTTCTTTGTAATTTTCCGAGGAATTTCCATCTTTCTTTGTAATTTCTCGGTGAATTGATCAAAAGAAGACTCAATGTTACAACTATACGAAAATACAATGTCGCTAAAGTTGGCATAGGAGTGACCATTATTTTACTTCCTAGCATATTTTTGGTGGCTAATGCTGATGCCATTGAGATAACTAATTGACCATTTTTTAAAGTTGTACCTTGTTTAGATAAAAACCAAATTGATTATTTTTAAGGAATTAATATTTAATAAAAAAAATGAATAAATCTATAATTTTATAATTTAATAGTATGGCATGATTATTTTGGAATCGATTCCTCTCTTTTTAGGGTATCAGTTACAGAAAGACGAAAAGAGCAACCTCCTCGCGGTGGCCTGCTGCGTCCATCTGAAACAAGAACAGAAATCTAGGGCATTCTTAAACCAAACCAGGTATAGAAATCAACATGTTTCTTTAACATTTACTCAATGTTCACCAATCAGCGTAACGTTTGTTTCGTTGCAATTCATCTGTGGTTATGTTAAGGGAGGCGACCAGTTTCAAGCACCTAAGTAGCAATGAATTAGCATTTCAATTTGGGCATAATTGCAATGGGAAGAAATAGTTTGATGAATCATTAATCGTGAATCAAGCGGTCCACATGGCACCCCTTACATCCTCCACCTCATTCCTGCTTCCCTAAGCTAATTCATTTAATATTCAGTTTAGATATTAATCATATTTGCTGCAACAGAAAGTTATGTGTGTGCTTTTTCTATGTTTTTTCTTTTCTCTAAATAAATTTAATTTTCTCGTTTTAGTTTGTTAGGGGACTCGAAAAGTTATGTAACTTCTGGTCCCGCTGCCTCAGTGCTATAACTATGTATTAACAAATGTACATCATTTTGGTTTAATAGCAGAAATAAATATTGTAAATATTGATAATAATAATACAGATTTCACCGCAGAATTACGTCAAGCCACCTTTTGTATCTACTTTTTGGTATGCTACATAATGTAGGTAAAAGTCAATAATTGGTAAATGTTTTTAAGATAAATCTTCTTCCATGAGGAGTTGGGAAGGAGGGAAGCACATATTTTTGATTTATACCGTTTGGTTTTTTGATTTTCTCATAGCCTCATGCCCGCAGTACCGAGGCTAAGCCAGGCGAGTTTTGTAATCGTATCAGATGGCGTACATCATAAAGCTACCATCAACGAGACTGCATTTGGATACGAGGTAAGGGATTATCTGCTAATCTTTGAGGTTAAGAGATAATCTACTAATCTATGAAGATGAGGGTTTAGCAGCGGGTTGCAGTGTCAGTTCCACGACCTCTAGGTGACAGGTTCAAAACCCACACCAAGAACCAGACTCTCGAGACTTTTATTTAACATTGCTACTGTGCAGTCTCGTTGGTTAGATTTACCATGACAGTTTTCGGTATTTCTGAAATTGCCAATTTGGAAATGGGGCTTCGAGACAACTTAGTTCTCCATGGCAAAGGCTGTAGTGAAGATGCAATAGGTGATTTTACCTTCTTCAATTCTTTCTGAAATGGTTGTCATATGCTGAGGTACAGTTTAATTGATTGGTTGTAGATATAAACAGTCAGTCCAGAGAGAAGGAATGGGTCGTGGCTAGTTAAACGGCCTCCCTTGTAAGTTTCTGAACACTCACGGAAACGGGTAGGCTCGATATAAGTCGGTGTTCGTCCTCTACCCTGACACTGATAAAGGTTTTATTGGCATCCGTAACCCTTGGAAAGTTACTAAATGTTGAATGTGAAAAGGAATTTATGAATTAAGATTTTTAGACTCTTTTTTTTTTTACAGAATATGATAATATCTATGAAATATTCTTTCCGCAGATACATGTAGGAGATAGTAACATTATGGTAGATAAGAACTGGAGCCTATCACAGAACATCATCACTCCTCAGGTTAACCACACACCTCAAGTGATGCAGGTTAGTGAAGTACAGGATGTCTCTATCTTTCCTTTCACCCCCCCAACTCCCCCATCCTCCCCCTCCCCCAAACCAAAAAATCTGTAACAATTTTTTACTATTTTTCATAGCAAAAGGTCTCTTCCTGCTGATTATTTAGGCTTTGGGTTATTCAATCGTCTGTAAAATTAATCCATGCGACATCAAAAGGAGACGTCAGCCATATTGACCTCATTGGTCGATCCTATAGCTCTGATTTCCGTGGACGTAAGAGACTTAAATCATTATTTTGAAATAATAGTCTGTTTTGAATGCCAGGGGTGGTGATACAAAGCTTGCGAATATTTAAAATTGATAAGTTTTGCTGTCTAACTTGAAAAACTTAACAACTCTGTCTCTGGAAATGGTGGGAAATTACGGAAATAATTTTTCCCTCAACCAGAGAATTCCCGCAACCCAACATGAGTAATCATGAACAGAGTCATACACCGTATAAACTCTACACTACATGTCTGTCCAAGATTTGTCAATCTTTGTAAGACTAGTCACTAAAATAAAGCCTCAGGCCGATAGACTAGGCCTGCATAGCCTAACGTTAAGGTACTCACTTACACGCTTAAATCGACACAATTTAGTATTTCTTACGAACGTCTCTCGTGCAAGGCGCGCCATTTTTAAAAATCCAAATGCTTTCATTTAGACAACCAAAAAATCATTTGGACAACCAAATATGAAGGCAAGGTTGTCCTTCGGACAACCTTAATATTTTCTTGAATCAATGGTGATTGGTCTCTGAATTTTCATGGAGCAAACAGAATTGCACAAATTCCAGTAGAGCAAGGATAATGTACCATGGTCAATTCATGAGTGAAACAACTCAATTTATACTATTTTTGTTTGTTTGTATTTTTCAACAGTTGATAAATCAGAATGCATCAGGCGATGTAACGTTGCAATACAAAGGCACAGAGTACAGCATGAAGGTGATAAGCTCGGAGGCGTCGCGGCTACAATCTCTGATGCCTGAGAAGGTAGCCGCCGACCTCAGCGGTGAAGTCCAAGCACCTATGCCTGGTAAACTACATGCCATACAAGTCCAAGTTGGACAACAGGTAACTAACATTTTTGCAAACGTTTTTCTATTTTTTTAATTTTTTTATTTCTATCTCTACTGGTTTTCAGGGTATAATATACTGTTGTCCTTTTCGTTTTTTCTGTAAATGTCTCGCATTTTTTAGGAGAATCCACTGGGGAGACGAAAGTGACTTAATGTATGCTGAAACACATGCACTATGCAATAAATGGCTGACTCAGTATCCCTCAGGTAGCAATCCAGTTGCCATCGTTATTCCAGTGTGGATTTTCCCCCTTCTCTTCTTGCTTGTAATTTGGTATCCTGTGCGTGAAAACCCAATGTAAAAACGTCATTCCGCAGACTTTTTGATGCTGTCATTATTGACTGACTAACTCATGAAGCCGTGACGAAATTTATAGCGGTTTTTTGAGTTGATGTTTATAAAGCCTTAGGACACTACAACCTCATAACCATCTAGTTCTTCAGCTTGGACTTGTAACGTTTAAAAGGTTTTTAAAATGTGCATTTAACTTGGTGGTTATACTAAATTATGAATAAATGTGTACCAGTGTTAACATGTGGAAATCTGAACTTGAATCACTACTTGCTTTCTCTCTTTCCCTCGCAGGTTGGAGAGGGCCAAGAAGTCTGCGTCGTTGAAGCCATGAAGATGTTGAACAGTTTGCACGCTGGCAAAAGTGGAAAGGTAAGCAAATTCCAAATAAATAAGATATAAAATGAAAAGTTAATATTCACTGATATCTTTATCGTGACCTTTACTCACATGATTAATTTAAAAAGTGTGGTTTTTCAAAAAGTTGAAGGGAAAAAATGTTACTGGAAGAAAGTTGATGTTAAACGTCATTCAGTCACTTGAGTAATCTTTTTGTTAACGTTTGTAAAAGTTAAGAAATTAAAATGCTTCGATGGCACTTTTCTTGGTACAGAAGATGTGAATTGAGGAAGTTCAGTGAGGACTTGTACAAGTCAGGTTTTCAGCCATTAAAAAGACTGAAAATTTCATTCATTAACATTTCTTTCATTTTTTTCTTGTTTCACTTTTCTGGCAGGTCAAGAAAATATTCTTCGAGGTCGGAGATAATGTATCCGAAGAGGAGGTGATTCTTGAGATTGATTGAATGGCGACCCTTGACCTTGTATGAATATTCAACGTGTACTATGTCGTAATCGACGGTAGTCCAACAAGGAAGGTTCATATCGCTTAGCTTGATGTTTGAGGTGCAGTTTGTCAAATCTCAGAGGCTATTATCAGTTACTTACAGGGTGTTTAGTAAAAGAAACTATGAAAAGAATTTTTAATCATTTGAACATTTCCATCTCATCAGACATAAGAGATGAAACAAAATATGTGGACATTATGTATATTTCTCAATGATATTGTTGTAAACAATGATTCCCATAACACAAATCAAGTCTTTGTTTTATGCCTCTACATATGTACATGACAATTGCCGTCTGCGTTATTATGATTTGCTAGCGTAACTGGCAGCCTTTTAGCTTTATCTTCTCAAACCTCAATTCCGGTCAGTAAAACCCATTCTGCTCTCCTCACTCTACCAGCCCAAAATTGATTTATTTTCTCTGCAAACTCTTATTTGTAATCCATAATCATAGAGCCGTTTAACCTCCTTCATCTAAAAGTCTAAGATATCTGAGTAGTCACATAAAAATTAACAAAACATTGTTTATAGAAATGTATTATTTTACTTTCACTAGAGCTGCTTCTATTAGAGTATCTCCGAATTTTACATCACAAAATCTTTCATGGACAGTTTCTAACTTTTATTTCCTACCCTTCGTCATTATCTATTATTAGTGATGTGTTTACCTACTGACTGCAGGGTCTGTGTGTAGATTCCGATTAGCTGTATCGGTAGCAGCAATTGGTGTGGAACACAAAAGACCAGTAGATATTATAATTAACTTATATGTACAAATCTTATCATGGCAATTATGCTTAATAGGAAATTTGGACACGAAATATCCACATTTTTGTTGTGTCGCAAAATATGGTGGATTATTTTATTAAATAAATTCGCATATCTTAAAAACTACAAGTTCTGGTATGGTCGATTTTGTTGTCTTCACTTTAAAATATTCCCATAATATGTAAATGCTTTCAATATTTGTCTCATCAATTTGGACTACAGGGACCAGACAGATAAATATCACTCCACATGAGAAATTCCCTTATAAAACTCCTGTTTTTGAGTATCTGGCTAATCAGAAGTTTAAGCTCAGCGTGCTACACAATAATCTTCTTCAGATGATTTCAAAAGGAAATTGAGCGTTTGCTTCTACATAGACATATTAAAAGTGAAATATTGGTAAATCAAGGGTCAAGTGTCGTACACTACAAGTAATTGGAATGTACTCTTTTTCAATAAAGCAAAGCATTCTTTACAATTTAGCTTTAATTTAGTCGAGGTTTCGCAGACACAATTAAGTTGATAATGTTTCACATACATTTGAGAGACATTGGTGTAGGTATTAGTAAAAAATATGATCACATTTTTAAGCAAGTAGTATCTTAACAACTTGATTTACTTGGATTGTTAGTTTCAGTATTTAAACTACAGAAGATTAAAATAAACGTATTAGTCACTATTACTATGTTATGCAGTGTTACCAAGCCAATTGATTCCTAGTTTATGAAAACAAAAAGTGGTGAAAACCTTTGCTTTTATGACAGCAATTGTGAATACCATACAATTATAGTGATTTAAATAATTAAGTATATTGAATATTAAATATGAAATTATTTAAAAATTAAAGACATAGGACGTTAATTATCATTTTCGTTTCAGTTGTTCTGTTCGTAGCTAGCTCATGTTACTTAATCAATTTTAAAAACAGGTTTCTTGAATTTGCCCCGCAATTTCACCAAACTTAGCAAGTGTTTACTCAGAGTAAGATTCCAATGAATCAAACTAAGACATCACCTCCTACAGATTTTTTTTCTTTTTGGTTAAGAACCAAAAAACTTGATGAATTTAATCTGATAATCATTTCATCCTTTCTTTTTATAATTTCAAACAGTCCACTTTCCAAAATTATCCCAATTTTCCACCATTACCGTTTTACCTTGTACGGGTTAGTTATGCTTATGGATATTTAGTGTTATATGCCATTTTATAGCATTGGCCAACATGAATAAATTAAACACAGTAACTTAAAGAAAGTGCTTCTAAGGAAACTTTGACACACCATATAATATCACAATTTCACTGATCTTGATAACAGCGGCATGCATCCCGCTGATTAGAGGGCTGATATTAATTAACCGTCATGTTTCCCTGCGACTCCTGTAATTTATTGTTTATATTTAAACTGGGAGACACTCAGATTCCTCTCAGTTCATCCTCTCACAAAGAAATATTCCAAAATAAAATAAAGCTGTTAGCAAACTGCTTATCCACCAGAGAGCCTGTGTAGGAGAATGTGTAAACGTAAGTTGGCCTGACGTTTCGATCCTAGCAGGATCTTCTTCAAAGGCTGCCTGTTTTTGTCCCTTCTGTTACTGTTACTTGTCATTTAGCCTTTGAAGAAGATCCTGCTAGGATCGAAACGTCAGGCCAACTTACTTTTACACAAAGAAATATTCCCAGAGGTTTTGTGCTGGTAGGAATACATGGAAAATAGACTTGTTTGAATTATGTTTTATTGACTAATAGAAAGTAATTCTTTCTCATGAATTATCATCGGTCCCATCTTGCCCGTGACTCCTTTGTTTTCTTAGGTAGAAAAAAAACGGCATTTTGTGTTAGATCTTTGCATTAATTAATCTGACCTATCTATTTAATGTGTACATATGGTAAGATAATCCACTATCTATGTTTAAGAGATTGAAACAGTTTAAATGCTCCAGATAAGTGATTTGTCAACTGCTCAAACATATTAAATAAAACATATAAGTTAAACCTTCATCATTTTGAGACCTTTTTAAGTTGTTGTGTAACTTAACTTATTCCTACTGCGATTTCTGTGAACAAAGTGAACAGAATATGCTTTTCGGGAACTTTATCTTTCCGTTAACGTATATAAGGGAAATATGTTTCCAGCAGATTGTGAAAAAAATCTACTGCAAAATGTAGCTTTAAGCCCTTTGTGGTGTAATCTCTTGAAATCCACCTTGATAGAGTAACACCTCGTGCTTTATGAGATGACAAGTATGTATTTGTATTGAGCATTTTGGTTGACAATATGAACAATATGAATATCTTGTTTCTAGTACATCAAGATTCAGAACTGTTCTTTTGGTTGACACTTTTGATGGGTGACGTGTAAACTGTCATACAGCGTGGTAATAACAAGTATATGAGATTATCCTAACTGGCTGTTAGTACAATACGGTAGTTAACGTAGAAAAAATATATAAAGACATCTGAAATAAATTCACTAAAAAAAGAACCATTGCTTTTCTTTTTTCTAAAGTTTTCTTTCATTGTTTATGTATACATCTGCTTGAAAGAATATTTTATCTCAAATTTCAACATACTATTATATTTAAAATGTAATACGCAACACCAGATTACGTCATAGCCATTGAAAATTAATTTGTTTAATAAGATGTGAATTAAACTCAGTACCCTATTTACAGAGACATTCAATATACATGTTGACAAGTGTTCAACGCACTACTGATAGTGTTGTGGGGATCAAACTGAAGATTAATATTTAAAAATGGTGTAGAACATTTAATCATTTGTTAAGATTGATACTTTTAAGTATCCACACAGTATTCATTAAATTATACTTGCTACGTTTTAATATTAATACTTAATAAGACATGACAATATAAAAGCTATCCCCTGGTGCGAGTGTGAATGGGGTGAAGTTTTAACATGCTGGTATCTTACCATGCATAATCATTTGTTTTATGAAGGATTCTTGCGATAATATATCTGCAACTCCGTCGATTACCCTTTTGTCAATATTTTTCTTTTCTCACTTGGTAACTATAGTGAAAATGACACCATCATGTCACTTGAACCTAAAAGTGAAGACTCGCTCACAAAGAAACGTCTGATGCCGGTAATCTGACCTAGTTCCGAAGGAGGTGTAACAGAAGTGTTAGACACCATCATCGATCCCAGAAAATACTCACAAGCTTGCTTACCGTCGGTAATTAGACACTAGTGTTCAGTCAATACATGTAGCTACGGTCAATACCAACAACACAGTGTACATAGCAGCGATGGACATCTCAGCAGGGAGTTGTTATGGAACTCCCTGATCTCAGGTCCAGATGAAAGATAACAAGGTACCAAGTTTCATTACTGTCTGCATTTTGTAGCGACAAGAAGAAAACTTCACTTTCAAGCAACGGAATTTTAACTTTTTTTTCAGATGGCGGCACGCGGTTTGGGGCGAGTCTTCAATGCCTTTAAGAACCTTCGATCATCGTCTAAAAAACACAGTGAAGTAACATAGAGTGTGACAGGCATCTACTGCCGACACTGTTGAACGTGCTTTCTATAGTCTAATACATGATTTGTTAATTACATTCACGATCTCGCAATTGTCACGTTATGACAACTCGGGATCTTGTAAAGTAACATAGATTGTGACATACATTTCCTGCTGTTATTTACAGTTAGTTTGTTCGTAGGAGAGATAACATGCTCTACGTCACCTTCCAAATCCGGATCAAAAAGTTCATCACTCTCAGTCGTACGACAAGGACGTAAACGTATACGTGCTTCAAACTGGCTTGAAATATGAAACAAAATGGAAGCCCATATGTAAAAGTCTCAACTGTGGGTATGGTCCAATACATCGAATGCTCTTATTCGTTTACTTTATCACAAGTTTAGCAGCAAATTGTTCAAAGGTAATTGTTGTTTTAAATTGTAGTAAACCTTCTGATTGTACAGGACAAATGTGTTGTCAGGTATAAACTGTAAACTGTTTTACAAAATCGTCATGAAATGTGCAGCGTCTTACGTACAGGGTTGGAGGATGGGTTATGTGTCCACCTCTATCGTAAGGATGTGCTTACATTCAGTCGGGGAATAATAAGACACCCTTCCGGGTACAGTACGCCCTTAGGCGCGGATCAAGGTACATGGTGTGGTTTGGTCGGTGACAAGTTAACTTCAATTTAATTTATGATAATAAGATTAATCATGATTACCTAACTTATGAATGTGACTATTCAGAAGGAAACTACTTGCTATGGAGAGTATTGCAGATTCTCCTACTTTGTCCAGAGTAAGTTATGAATATTTAGAAGGCCGAACTACATGGTATGGTATTGTAACGAAATGTATTAAATTTGAGGTACATTCATCAACAATTGAGAAAAAAGGCACGTTTTTTAGGAGCATTGTATACTGTTGAAAAAAATATTAAAAAACAGTGACCATCACTGGTCTTCCCCGTGACTTATCCAACAACGAAATTTGCATATGAATTGCAGCCTCACACCTTGTATAAATTTCATTTGTGAAGTAAGAAAATGTGTGTACTGCCCTCAGTTCTCCAAACCGACCTCCTATCAAGAAAGATAATTATCATCATAACAAAAACCGAAAAAAGAGGTAAAACTTAAGTATGACTTAAGATGACTCAACGAATGTAATATTCTAAAAAAACAGAGAAGGGGCAGGATGATTTTAACTTGCAGTAGGAGAAAACCAAAATGTGTATCAACCTTAAAACAGCTCAAACCAAAACTTCTTGTTTTTAATGGGGTAGGGTCGCAGAAAACTTGTTTGATTGTCCTTGTAAATTCCTTGAACTTCGAAATGGATTTGTGATAGAGATTAGTGACGAAGAAGGGGCGATTAAGAGTGACACAGGGTGTCTGTTTTTCTTTTATTTATTTATTAACTTTTGAAATTCCCAGTTTTTCAGTGATTCATTTCTTTCAATCGACTGGATTAACACCACCTCTGGTAAACACTCTCTGAAGGATAAAAAACTAGTTATGTTTTGTTATTTTAACATAGCTTTTCATCGCCTAACACACCATGCCCACCACACCCGTCATCACCAATAAAATTGAATGAAAATCATTCTAATCTAGCATGTCTGCCCCTCGCGTAATTCGTTCTTAATATAAAACAAGTTTTTGCAATTCTACAAATTGACTAATTTTCACTCAGTTTATTGACAAAGTCATTGTACAAAACAGCAATAAATATACCATATTATATATACATCATTTACATATTGTAAATAAATAGAAAAGCAAAATTTAACGTTATGATAGTAAACATACACCACACACACATAATTGTGTCCAACAAGAGGCAACTCCATTTTTCTATCAGTCTATTAACAATTTCAATGTAAACAAACATTTATAAATATACAATATAGACAAAAATTCAAATTTTTAAGCAGAAAAGCAGCTTTGACATGTGTCAAATATCAGAAGCACCGCCTACACCCAACTAGAACCTTACCACAGCAAAGTTGAAACAGAAATTACGGAAAAGTTGCAAATTACTTCCCTCTGATAAAAGAACAAAATGGCTAATACTGTTTCCTGTTTCATAATTAAGAAAATATTAATAATATGCAACGTCCTTCTCGCAACAGTCGATTTCAATTTGAATGTGTTGATAGAGCACTATGTTACTCTTAGGGTACTGTTAGCAGTTTACGTACGCTTAGGCGTTTAACACACCATCTTACTAGCAGATATAAGCAGAGAGTAAAGAAATGCCTACTTCAGTAAGGTTAAAATTACTGAAATGATTTCATCCTAGCTAGACATGTTCTGACCTACCCCCTTGAAGTGGTGAGGGGTAAAATACTGTCCATGGAATCCATTGTCTTCGACATAGTATGTGTAATACGACCCAATGTTCGAAGCAAAATCCAACCTGTCGAATTTGGAATTCGTCTTTTTCATACTGAGTGCTATTTCGTAAAATGCTAATGTTTTCACCCAAAAAATTATGGCATAAAGGTTTTTACCTTCCACGACAGCTTATATAGAAACCATTTACTTAATATACAGGTCACTTTGGTGTATAATTCTTAATAAACAAAAGCCAAAACTCAGACTTAGTTTACAAAATCAGCCGTAAAGGGTATAAAACATCGTTATTACTCATTTATTAATTATTCACAGGGAAGAGCATTGTCAGTTCTCTGCCAAAATGTCATGTTTGAGATTTTTGAGACAAACCAAGGTCGTGGTTATGCATTTCCTTTGATATTCATACCTGATGATGGTATTCGTCAACCATCACTACACTGCTTTAATTGACTCTGTGCGTAAGGTATCTTATAAAGAACGTACAAAATTCAAAATTCGCAGGTTATTTGTCTGAAATATGTACCCAAAAAATTACAACATCGCAAGTAATAAGGTATGAGGACGTATAATCCAAGTGACCAATTCCTATGTACCAATTGGTTAGCTTGTGAATAAAAAACTGAATCATTTGAAGTAAAAAAAATGAGTTCCAAATCATGCTGACGGAAAGTTAACGATAATAATATCTATTCCACGATATTAGTTTTGAAGAAACGTACATATTCACGTCTTTTGGGAAGACCAAACTGTAAAATGACCCTTTCACCCTTTTACGGTATTTTCAACGAGGTTATATGTTAGACTTGTTAGTAGTATGAACATGACATCAATTTATGAATGGAAGGACATAAAACAGATTACTATACAATGCCATAATTTAAAAGCATCGTGAAAATCTTTCACTCTTTAACAATTGTAAAATATAAGAACATTTAAAAAAAAAATAGTGACAACCAAAAGTGTGAATGGGGCTTATCATTTGAAATTATACAAAATGTTAATGTCTTTGAAACTTACAGAACAATAAGAATTACCAGTGTTTCCTGTATTGGCATTTTTAAATTTTTAATAACATTTAAATAAAATTTTAATATGATATAAGTTTTCATACGTCTGCCGAAACAATAGGCATGGGTAGCCCTATAAGATTCCTACTTACTTAGATAAATAAATTTATCAAATCTAGAAGATATCCCAATAACAAGTACCCGAGGGTTCTTCTTATGAATAATATAATTTACAATAAAGAACTACCTAGACAAGACATTATAGGATGGTAACGTTCGACATTTCGTGCATGCAATACGGTAGCAAAGAAAAATATTTTTTGTTATTGTTAAACTAAAGACTGAAAAGTTATATCTTGAGACAACCCTTTTTGAGCCAGAATTATCCATTGATTTTCCTTTTTAAATAAATCTAATAAAATTAACCTAAGATCATTATGGTATATACGAAAATTTAGGATATATTGTGTTACACAGACAAACAAAATCTGACATAATACGAATGAAGTCATGATTCTCAGACTGTCGTAAAATAGTTTTAGTGATCAGTACACAAAATATTATTTCATTTTTCATGCTTAATTAACTGGCACTTTTTTTGGGTGTACATGGGAAATAATTTGATATATTGCTAACATATTTAAAGAAATATGAACAACTCCAATCAACAGAGAGTTTTATTTGTTTTTTTCTTCAGTGCCACCAGTGATGTCCCTTTCAATTGATGGAAATGAAATTATCGATACAATTTGGTTGAAAGAAAATGAAAAATTCAATATCACTTGTCATGCATTGAATTCGAAACCAAGGACAAATCTGACGTGGAATTCATCCATAATTGAGGAAAGGAATATGACAACTTGGAATTCATTTACCAGTGAAAGTCAGCTGTTTAATTCGACATCAGTTATAGAGTATGAAGTAGGAAATAGTAATGATACTTTAACCTGCTTCGCTGGATTTGAAGATACGGGATTACAATGGAATACATCAGTATATGTAATGTCCTACGGTAAGAGTGTTCAATGTGACAGTATGGACAAAATACTAATGAATCTTGATAGTTTGACTTTGATTGACAAATAAAATAAAAATTGAAAATTGAGAATGGCTAAGTTTTTACATGAAGTTTAAGATAGATTCCCCACCTTTGCGTTAAGATGTTTCCTTTTCTTTTTTACTTTTGTCTCAATTATTGATAATTTCGCCAAAAGTTAGTCAGCCCAAGTTTTCATTCGCAGTTACATGAAGTTTCATATAGTCATGCAGGGAAGTTAAAGTAGAGATAATGTTGTCCTTAGTGTTAAAAACATGATGTGAGAGAAAATGGGTGTTGAAACAGGAACACCCATGTCATGCCCTCTACCACTTTTGGAGAAAATAGTGGTAACCCTTTACGATACCACTGTCAACAAGTAAATTGATGGTCAATGCGGGTGTGTGTGTGTTCTTAAATGTCATGAACGACACTAACTGTAGTTCTATTTGGTGATATAAAGACATTTCATTGTTGCCATGAATACCTGATATAACAGAGATGCACAAAAAGAGTGTGTGTATTTATCTCAGAAAATAACGTAAACTGTTTTACTCTATGTCTATGTCTATGTCTCTGTTCTGTTTCATGTTTCTTGTAGTATTACCGAATATGAGTCTGAAAAAAATCGAAAAGGAAGAAGGAATGGATTACAGTGTTATTGACTGTCAAGCTCACGGAGGATGGCCACCGGGCCATCTGAGCTTGGCTGTTATCAATAAAGGAGATACAACCATAAATACAGATAACGGATCTGCGATCCAATATCCTCTCTTAACGGTTGGCATTTATCAGGCCCACTGTTCCAGCTGGCAGTATGGACCGAATAAAACCAGTTTTGACAACTATACGTTCGAAATCAAAGGTTGGTTTTGAAACAATATTAAAGAGAAGATATCATCATTATGAGGCTCTTCAAACACATTTAACAATTGAAAATGGACATTTTGCATGATATTCATAAATACTATACATTATGGATGGCAAACGGGTTCTCTCTTACAGACGCATATATACAAGACTATCGGACTGTGTTTTGATATCAAGGCATGTTCAAATCATAAAATCTGACAGAGTAACTTTCAAATGACGATTATGTTGTGAAAATATCGTAAAAATATACAGTTTTCCAAGTTTGATGAAGTTTTATGAAACATGAATAAATCATTACGCATTACAGTTTTTGACAGAAAAATATACACGTCTAAACTTTTTATCATTGTTATTGTTTTAATTCAGATAGTACAACGGAAAGTTCATCAACTTTCAAATCTGGACCATCAACACTCGGTAAGTAACATATACCGATATTTTAAATTCCTATCAATATCTGAAAATCTTTCCAATATCTGAAAATCTTGTAAAGTCGTTTATTACCAAAGCTGCAATTTTAAATTTAACGCCATCACTTGTTATTATGTTTAAGCGATAACCTCTCAATGGTGGATGGGGGGTGGGGGTAGGGGAATTATAATTCGTATCATGTTTATATGAAAATAAACAATAAATGGCATAATTTCAGTTTCAGATGAAAAGTCGTCTCCTCGAAATTGGCTCCAGGAGCCATGGGTGCCTCCAAGTATCGCAGCAGCTGTTGCAAGTTTTCTTGCATTTTGTCTCTATAAAGGGATTAAGAGAGCGAAAGGTGAGATTCGAAACTGGTTTATGTTTCATGAACGAACTTATTAGCTATTTGTTTTTGTAATTCAATACAGGCTCTGATTTCAGCTTAGTTGGCGTGCATAGCCCTTTCGAAAGGAATAGTCAAAATGTAGACTGTAAATGTCGTATGTAACAATTTTAATATAATCATAACGGTATATATATGCCAAATGTTTCCCAAGGGCTAAATGTTGTAATGATAGAGAACGATTCGGGTCTATAAACAATCGGACCTAATCGAAAGTATGAAAGCTTACTATAGAGTCCATGACTTTTACATCAAAACAAACATATTGATTTATAATTAACTTTAATGAAAGAAGATCTCCATATATGCCCTTTTACTCAAAAGAATATAACATTACTTGAAATTAAGAAATGATCATTATTTTCAGTATCCTGGGCTAGTATATTTACTATGCTTCAGTTTTTCTATGATACCCTACATCTATAAAGTGTTTTGTTTTATTATAGCTTCCATTGATACTTGATCATACTTAACATCTTCTATATTGGGGGAAATTGAGCTCATTTAATTGTTTTCTTTTTCCTTTTTCATTCTTTCAGCATCTTTAACAGCCAATATACCAACGTAAGTCTTTGTCAAGTTTCATTGCCTTGCACATAATTAATTGAGTAGAACTTCAGAACAACAATTAGGCTGGAAAATAAACATAACTATATGAGTCAAATGATTTTAAAAAGCTTGTTAGTTTTAGTTTCTCAATTGTTTTCCATTTCATTAGTATCGACCTATCTTTGGGCGGTAAATCCAGCCTTCGAAGAGGATGTCAAAGACGAGAGGACGCCTTAGCAAGACATTCTAGTAATAACTTTTTTTCCAAATTTTCTCAAAATAACCTATTGATTCAGATATAGCATTCATAATAAATAATTTAGTTATATATATTTTCTTTTATATGTAATTTGTAAGTTAACCAATATAGTTAGTTTCTTCATAACTGTCTTGTTCACTTTAAAAACTTCAGACAAAGCTGAAACTAAAATGTTTACGTTTCTTCTGGAAAATTAGTTAAGTTTTCTGCAATATCGTTAAAAAGTGCATACTGTAGTAAGCAACACGTCTGAATCAATGTTTAGAAAGTCAACAAAAAGTAAAATAACACATTAGTAGATTCTTGTGTTATTCCTGTAGTAATTACATGAAGATAAATTATATAATATAAAACATCAATCCTTTTCCTTTTTTTCTTTTCCAGAAATGCCTCCTGAAATGTAAGAACAATTTAAAGTCTTTCAAAATTGAATTTTTGAACCCAGTTGAATATACAAAATAGGAAACAAAACACCTACCATATTGTCTGTTATTCTGTTGTTTTTCTCTCTCTCCCCCACCTCTCCACCCCCTACCCTCTCTCTTTAACAACTTATTTTCCCTTTAGCACATTATTTCTACAGTTGCTTCTTCATTTGCTATCTTTTTTTTCTAGGTCGGATATTGATTCTTGGAAGAATGCGACTCTACCTAGAACAAACGAATCAAGTATGACATATTTTTGTTTACCCAACTCCATTTTTTATTGGTTTATTTTGCAGTGTAATGAAACTTCATTTCATGTAAAGTAGTTTTTCAGATAATTCCTTGATAGAAATAAACAGATACATATAAATATATATACATATAGTTGAATATAGAGTTGGATATATATATATATATATATATGTATATAGTATATACTTAACCCTTTTGTATATATGCTTAGTCCTTTTCTTTTGTATTTTATCCTACTTCTATTTTTATCTACATCGACAGCTTTGAAAAGAAGTTTTACAGGTCCTCCCAAGTAAGAACTTCAACATCCTTAAAATAATCTCTCATAATCTCAATAATCATCAACATGAACTACTGAATTAACAGAAATGTGAAATTGGTTTAATGTTTTTTTAATTATTTATTTTTTATTTATATTCTGTAATGTTGATTTTCCAAGTTTATTTCAATAAATGATTTAAATATCTGTAATTTATGTAAAATAACTCATTCATTGTTACCGTATTCGTATTCTTCAAACAATACAACGTTTCCTCAACTTGAAAGAAATTAGAATTTAGATAAGATCGAATTTAATTATATTTGTATTCCTCCTCAGATTGCAGTTACCTAAAATTCCTACCGATGAAGAAGTTTCTCAATATTCGGCCGAAAGTGAAAGTAATAACTTTACTAAAAAACTACCTGCAAGATTTTTCTTCTTTTTTTATATTCTCTTCAATAAAAATCATTATGATATTTTATCCAGTTGTTTACAAAAAAACACGCATTGCAGAACTGTTACTGCAATCTATAAAAAGTAACAGCATTTGTGACAGAATACCTTCGTCATAAACATTGTTTTGTGGATAATTATTATTGGTCCAGCAACTTTATTGATCAGTTTAAGGCATTCAAGATCTATATCAATACAGTACTTTTTATGATAACTGATTAATTGTGGTTGTGTTTTTATAACACTTCCCCCTAATATAGCTTAGAACCTGTTATAATTATGTTGAAAATAACCTTGCACAATTTGAAAATTCGAAATGATAGATTGATTTCGAAAACTAAAATGCTTTATTTTCCCTTCTTACTCATAGACTATTATGCTACGACCAATGAAACGTCATCAGGTGGGAAAATGTTTGGCGAGAATGATATGTGTCTCATCTTAAATTTGAAGATGGGGGAGATTTATAATCGATGGATGGGGACCATCGCGGTTTCTCGAGAAAGTAACAGATGTGTTGTTTTCACCACAGTGACGGGTAAGCGTCTCAGAAGTGCACCA
>JAIPMN010005508.1:10500-21768 GCA_020650975.1 Apostichopus californicus
GGGGGGGGGGGGGGGGGGAACACATCAGTCTATTTCACCAATCTCAGGCCCACACCCCAGCCTTTTGAAAAAGTCTAGATCCCCCCCCCCCCATGCTAAACAAAGAAAAACTTCACACTACTTTGCTTTTTCTGTAACTTTAGGAAGAACAGTTAATTCATGGTACAGACGTTACATAACCACACACATACTGGTACAGACATTACATCCACACACATACTGTTTTTACTATATTTGTCATCTTTTTCATTTGCATAATTAAAAACCCTGTTTGCAAGTAAAGCTACGAGATAAGGCACACATGTTTGGCTATCAGTTTATAGCAAAGAATGAATATAAGATGCTAATTTTAATATCTTTTTTGTGACTAGTTTTAACTTAATGACACTACATAAGCAAAGGGCAAGGGATAATCGTATTACATGTTCCCCTCACGTTTCCCCGCTCAACCCTGCCCAATTTCTTTCAACCACCCTCACATGCTCTGTGGTATAACCAAGTTTTGTTTCACATGCCTCCCCTCCCCCCTCACCCCAACTGTCCCTTTTTCATCAACCACCCTCATATGTTCTGTGGTATAAACCAAGTCTTGCTTCACATGCCTCACCTCTGTCTCACCCACCCGTTCCCTTTTCATTCAATCACTCATGCATGTATTGTAGTATAGATGAGTCTTCTTACACTTGCCCTCCCCCCCCCCTCCACCTGCCCCTTTTTCATGCAACTACTTTCACATGCTTTGTAGTATAGTAGGACTGAGGCTTGTTGTACTTGCCCCACCCTCCCCATGCACCTTCCCCCTTCAAACCATCTTTGCATTGTGGGTATAACTAATTCATATGATATTTATTTTGTAATATTAAATACTTTTTTTAAAAACAGACTATGATCCCCTGTATCTTTTCAACCCACTTCCCCACCCAAACTCTTTGGCAAGAAATCCTGTCCATTACAGGGTTAAAAGTTTACGTGAAACTTGTCGCCTATAACATTAACCAACTTTACTGTATCCACATCAAAAATCTGATACAACTGAAGCTAACCAGATCATGATGTCATTCAGTCCCTTCCGGGAATAACAAACACATATGCATGAAAGCATTTCAATAATTGGCTGCATTCCACGATAACACAATATACACTGGAATTGAATGCTGAACACATATAGGTGAAAACAGGTTGAAGAAAATGAGGCCGTTTGAAATACTCTAATGGATGTATGAAAATGTGCATAAATGTTCTTTGTATAGAATACAAATGAACATTACAAAACTAATTTAGAAGTTAGTTTTGTAATTTACTGACTCACAAGTTCATTATTTGTAGGGAATACAAATGGACATTACAAAACTAATTTAGAAGTTAGTTTTGTAATTTACTGACTCACCAAAACAAATGAACATTACAAACTAATGAGAAGTTAGTTTTGTAATTTACTGACTCACTTGTAAGTTGTAATTAATTTAGTCTTTCCATGAAAAAGTTTTCTTGGAAAGACTAAATTAGAGTGAATAGTTTATGGAACACACACAGTCAGGTAAACAGGATATTCGTAAACTGAAAACCTTGGCCATGAATTTAATAAACATTATGTATGGCATAGCTCCCATTATGTTGTATTCAAAAAGTGTCCAAACAATAAAAAGTCGAATTGTGCCTCTAAATAAAAATTGAAATTACAATCCATGTTGACCAAGATGCAATATTTCTACACATGAGTTTTTTTGATAGCACCATCACACAAAAATTATGAACTATAACAAAGCTGCATATTTTTACATTATTTATAAAACTTTAGGTGAACCTCGTTTATATTACAATGCTTAAAAATATTTTCCTCATTTTTAATACATCCAAAGCAAAAGACACCGTCATCCTTGTAAAAAAAACCATAAAAATACCGTCACGTGTTTTATCGAAAGACCAATCACCTCCAAAATTCAACCACATAATGATTGAAAGACAATTCCTATCAGTGGTCCATCCTGACAGAATCATCAAATCTGTTTAATCCCAATATAATCCCAATGTTTAATCCCAGGCATAGTCTACATCCAAAGATGTTCACCACCAGTTTGAAAGAAACAAATTTTCTTTTCATACTAGTAATTTTAACCATGCAAGGATTGGAGTTGAATATTGGTTAGACTTTAATAACAATCTCATTTAAAAGTTTTGAAGCTTGCTTTAATACTAACTGCATTCTTTTTGTTCTGTAATTAGTTATTATTTCACATCTTTTGAACTCTAACAAGTAACATAATCCAACAAATGAATGCCAATCCAATACAAAAGCAAGAAACTGCTGCATAAGTCTTCTGAAAATGTTAGAACTATAACAAACAATGGTAAAACTATTACAACTACATTACAATTAATAACTCATTAACATGGATGTTAATTGAAGATTTAATTTTTGATTGAGACCTTTCAAATATCTTTGGCTTTTATCTATTCAACTTTTAAACCAATAAAATAGCACTGTGGGTAGAAAGATAACTGCAAATGAAGAAAACTTTTTCTTTTTTTGTGGTATTAATTAAGAGCTGATTGTGAGGTGTTTCAGTGGATGTGAGCAATACCGAATTTTGTTTACCAGCTTAAAATCAGGCACAGAACTCTTAAGCATGCCACTTCTTTGGAATTTATAACTAAAGAAACACAGAGGTTTATCACCAAGGTTGTAGATCGATAAAAAACTGCTCACAAGAATTCAAGACTAGTGTCATCAATTTGAGGGCAGCATTTAGGATGCCAGGGGATGTTAGCCCAGAAATGATCTTTTAGATCTCTTCAATGGTTAAACATGAATATGCATAACTAAGTGTTTACCACTGAGATCTCCGAAGTAAGAAGATGTCTGTGAAGAGTATAAGCACCAAGGATATTATATTTTATACTGCACTTGTTATATTAACAGCTACATCAGCCCAAAAACATCAAATTAATATTCAGACATTCTCTTGCACCAAAGAGGGCAAAAATTCTCAAAATTCCCTGAATAACAAATTATGACAAACGATGCAAAAGTCCTTCTTTATCGTAAATGGATGGTGGAATTACTTTGAGATACATCGTGGATTTGTATCCTTGAACGATGTAAAAATATATATTTCAATATGTTTTTTGTAGACTCCACGCTGCCCAAATGTTGCATTCAATTTAAACCAATTATCACAAATTTTGAAACTTCCCTTTCAAATTTATGCCGACTTTGAATGATGTGTTAAGCCACATTATACAAAGCAAGGCGAATGTCACAAAATGTTTCTATGCTTGGAGTTCAAAGGATGCGATAAAAGTACTTGGTGCATTTTTCTACATATATTGCGGTGTATCTGTTGACCCATCAACCATCAAGTTCCCATAAAATTGATGTTACAAAAGACCTGGTTTTGTTTGTTCAGAGTATAAAAAAGTTAAAGCTATCACTATTAATGTTATTTGTCTGTCATTCATGTACACACACACATGTCCAGATAAATGTTAGAGGGCCTGACGTTTCTATACTAACAGGATATTCTTCATATGCAAGAAGGCTGTGTAAGTATGTATGTACAGAAACATGTAAGAGGGCCTGACGTTTCTATACTAACAGGATATTCTTCATATGCAAGAAGGCTGTGTAAGTATGTATGTACAGAAACATGTTAGAGGGCCTGACGTTTCTATACTAACAGGATATTCTTCATATGCAAGAAGGCTGTGTAAGTATGTATGTACAGAAACATGTTAAAGGGCCTGACGTTTCTATACTAACAGGATATTCTTCATATGCAAGAAGGCTGTGTAAGTATGTATGTACAGAAACATGTTAGAGGGCCTGACATTTCTATACTAACAGGATATTCTTCATATGCAAGAAGGCTGTGTAAGTATGTATGTACAGATACATGTTAGAGGGCCTGACGTTTCTATACTAACAGGATATTCTTCATATGCAAGAAGGCTGTGTAAGTATGTATGTACAGATAAATGTTAGAGGGCCTGACATTTCTATACTAACAGGATATTCTTCATATTCATATACAAGAAGGCTGTGTCAGTACTTATGTACAGATACATGTTAGAGGGCCTGACGTTTCTATACTAACAGGATATTCTTCAAATACAAGAAGGCTGTGTAAGTATGTATGTACAGATACATGTTAGAGGGCCTGATGTTTCTATACTAACAGGATATTCTGCATATGCAAGAAGGCTGTGTGAGTATGTTTTTCCAGATACATATTAGAGGGACTTTTCTATACTAACAGGATATTCTTCATATACATTTCCTGGTAGTTAAGAAATGTCAGGCCCTCTAAATTTTATCTCCAGTTTACAAGTCAGTCAATAATATGCTGAATGTACAAAGTATGCTTGTACTACTACAATGAACATTCAACAGACATTACTTCCTTAGCCAGGTGCTTGTGCATTATCAAATGCTGTAATACAACCAATGTATGCTTGACAATGCAATGGTGCTATGTGGTTACCATAGTATACGCACTACAACTGCCTGCAAGTTTTGGACCAATTTGATTTTCTGAAAGTGAAACCTCATAAATATTCACAGTTTGGCATAGATATAAGGGTATAAACTTACGGAAGTACTGTATATAGCCATGAACAAAAGAAGAGTGTTTCCTACTGATGTTTGCAAGCTAAGGTTTGGATAATTAGGTGGAATTAGAAACACCTTCTGATTTAGTATATTATCATGCATTAATTACTAATGTATTTATTAATAGCATCCTCTTATACCATACTTCTTAATCCTGCTACTCCACATGCAACATTTACCGTTGATGTTAGGTAGTGTAAAATTATAAACTGTTGCCATGGCAACGAACTACCAATCAAAAGGACCAAGAGACACTTTCTCATTCTCTCTGTCTGGCAATGTTACTGCTATTTCAGAAACTAATAAACATCTTTGCATCGTTCAAAGCGGAGGATGAGGAGGAGGAGGAAACATCACTGCACAAGATATGAAAAGAGAAATCATGTGAAAAAATCAAAGGATATTACTCGCAGAGGCAGATATAAAAATGATCACATGACTGCATGGTTAATACAGCAAATGAAGAATTATGTCTGCTCTGTGTCAGCTTAATGGAGCATACTGCCATGCAATCCACACCTTACAGACCTGTTTACAGCATGAGTTATGGCTTAACGACTCCTACTGATAGATAACTGACGTAAATCAATTATAACGAGCAAGAGGGAAATATATGTGAAACTCAATCCTTGATTTGTATTGATCTGGTCCTTCCTCAGAAGCTAACCTAATTCTCAAGCTATAAACAGCAGCAACATTTTCAGACAAGAAATGCTCTATGTAATCTATTGCAGTGAAGCTGAATAGTTTGTTGAAAAGACCTGCCTTTTTGTTAATTACGTAGAAGAAAATCCTGTTCAAACAAATCTGCTGGGAATCTGTTTTTATTTCCAAAAGTGTTAACATGACTTGACATATTGCAATTTTTTTGGGGGTAATGAATAATTTCATGAGAGTAAAGAAGTTTTCAGCTGTTAAATCAATTTTGCTGTGTCATTTGCTATAGGAAATTAATTGGAAATATTCAAATTGATAGAGATATTTACAAAACAACAAAGAATCAGTAGCCATTTGTCAAAGTTTTTGCGTATATATTCCTTTAATCAGTAACTGCAGTATTTAGATTCATATAGAAACTAACTAGACTAGAATTATGACTGAAGTATGCATAACTCCTACACATATCAAAGATACTTTCATTTGTTCCTAGTAAAGCTAAAACACTACCAATGAAACTAATTAATTTACAAAAACACCCAACTGCAAAGGCCAATAGCTCTACATCATAGGCAACTTTAGATTAAAAGTTGTTTGCTAATAGTTAGAAACCAGTCAGTCGTTTTTGTATACAAAACATTTACTGATATAATAATACACCTTGAAATGCATGTCCCACAGCTGATGGTAATATTACACATAAAGCCGTGTTTTGCCTTGAACTTGGTTGAACAAACAGCTAGTTGAGCTGTACCACTGATCTGTGTAATAACTAGTACATGGCTTGGTGAGGTCATACTCCAATGGTCAGACTAAACGGTAAGGTTCTTACCCAATACAAATTGAAGCTGTAAACACACATCATAACAAGCAGGGTGTTATTTAATACCTGAACAATGAAACAGCTCCCTGCTTGAACCAGTGTGACAGTGTAATATTATGTCCTTTACTCTAAACTGGCAAAACTGTGGAGGTTCTAGTCTAGAATTTCCTCACTTCATAGGGAACTATTAAAGTTTACACTATAACTGCTTTAGTGCCATTTTTATTGTAAATTCCTTTTGGATCTGAACATGAAATTTCTAAACAAGAATTTCCTTTACACTGTTAAAATGGTGATAAAAGCATATTTCACTGTCTGGATGTAGGAGATCACACTACAAATCTATTCTACTGACTTATCTCTCAAGTGGATATCACCATATCTTTAATAGAATTATGACATGTGAGGACAAATTTCTACTTCTAAACGCTTTACCGGCCCACATGTATTATAAGTACAGTGAACCTGCCCCCTCCCCCAACTGGAGACTTTACACCAAATACAATATTGATAGAGGGGGATGGGGGTAGGGGGGATGGTCCTGCACTGTAACACTGGTTCAAACAAAGAGGTTACAAAGCTAAATCAATCAATCAAAAACCTGGCCTAATTAAACTAACAACAGTGGAGAGATTAAATTTTGCAAGAAGTTATGTAGGCACACCGCCTTACCCATAGGCATAGGAGCCCAGTTTGATTGGGGGGGGGGGGCTGCAACGACTTGCCTGAAAAATATAACCAAAATTTTTCCCACGCTTTGCGCGCGTTCAACATCTTATTCCACATATCATATAGGCATGCATCGGTTATTACATCGCATGCCAATTACATACAATCATATGCCGTATTATTACCGTTCCATATCAGTTAGAAATTTTTGGGAAGTTGTTACAATAATATTGATAATAATAATATAAGTTTAACCATTGAAAAACACATTGCAATCTATTTTTCTTTCAGTAGGTGCCCAAAAAATTCTCCTCATATTGCCTGAATTTTCACAAAAATATTTGCTTGGGGGGGCTGCAGCCCCCCCCCCCTGCCTTCTACGCCTATGGCCTTACCTCAGCACAGTATGTCGAATAGTCTGTAGATTCTTGACATAGCTCTGTCGTTCTGCTCGCAGCGGTACAGTCCGTTACTCTTTGAGAAGAAGGTATCCACTACCAAGCAGATGTTATTGTGAGGCAGATCCAGGGAATCAGTCTGGGGGTCTCTCTTTTCACTATCTATACCTGCCAGGTGGTAGACCACTAAAATAATCTCCGCACCAGCTGCAAAGGAACAGAACAGATAAAAAACATGATATCAATGTTATGTAAACAGTGTGTTGGCTATAAAACAGGAGATTGGACTGGTGGTGGGTTCTGATATTATGATTTGTAATGCTTAAAGTAGTTTACTGTGTTTTGGATTACTTGAGATTGATTGTGCCAGGTATGGTATTAGAGTTCTTATATTAGAATACATTAAAATTACATTACAATAAAATACAAAACATTACATTACAATAAATTACATTCAAATTACATACAATACATTAGAATGCATTAAAGCACCTTATCAGGATCAATCCAAACAGCATTGAAAGAAAATCATTTTTCTTCACACTTACAGTAAGTATGACTAATATTTAGTGATAAGCTTTCACTTGTTTTGTAGTATCCTGTTGTACTGTAGTAACACACTGTTGTATTAATGCAATCCTCTATAAGAATACAGTACGGTAGGGAGATGGTGGCCTTAACAGTTTAATTTCAAACCACCCAGCATCCCTTATCTGAAGAGCAACTATCAGGAATATTGAAGTACTAAAAGAGCTCTTAAGTAGGGGACAACATGTGTTGCTTTCTAATTGATGGGCCTGGACCCAATCAGATGCACTCTGGATACACTGCTGATATGTAAAGCCCCTTTTGTTTTGGCTGTACACACTGGAACCTTAATAAGGCAGTGTCAATAAAAATGTTAGCAATGGTAATTTCTTGTATGTTAGGTAATGATACTCACAGCTAATCCCTAAGAGAGTTTTCTTTATGTCAAGAAGATGATTAGTGGAGGTTGCTTGACATAGAACTAAAGTAATTTGATTATTATCTTTGCCCTCTTGCCAGTCATTGAGAACCAGGTCAACACACTTTGTGGACATGTAGGACTTTAATCTGGCCTGCATAGTTTCGTCACAATCGTGGAATTTGCCTCTACACTTCAACAGACAGGAGACTGTAAGGAGAATGAAAAAAAATATGTAAACAAGTTATAAATCATTCAGATATGGGTGTCAGCAAAATTTGGCAAGTTCAATTCTTTGGGAAATTTGTAATAGGCAGTAAGTAAATGCAGTTCAAAGTAAACTATGAGCGATGGGAATGCCAGACAGTGAATAAATATGACACGCTTTATCAAACAGCAGTCACTGAGAGAAAGATAATGATATCATATGCTGAACCTTCAAAACTTTGGGCCCCATGACAACCTTAGAGGCAAAGCATGGGAGAGGGATAGGTAATGGAATAGGGGAAGGGGAGGGGGGGAGGAGAGGAGAGCAGGACAGGGAGGTATGGGGAATGGGTCCATTTTTTATTTTTAAAGGAAATTGTTTTATCTGAAAAGTTGATTCTGTTGAAAGTCCATCCAAGTAACAGTATTCAATTCCATTTCTCGAGATCAAATTACGTCAGGAACATTGAATAATGTGACTTTGTTCAAATCTTTCCATACTGTCACCCTGGTTCTCCAAAACAGACTATTGCGTGGGTTTATCTCTACTTCAAACTTAAAAAGCCTCCAATAATTTGAATCTGAAATTGGCAGAAACAGGAATGACTTTTGGTAGTTTCTGTCATTTTAAAACATTTTCAATGAGTGTGTAAGCTAATGCAGTTCATTATATAGCAAGAATAGTCAAGTTTAATTTCCAATTATTAAGAAAAGTGTTGTATATTTTGATGATTCCAAATTTGCTGTCTGAACGTGATTTTAATGATAGGAAAAATGTAGTCTGAACTAAGAACTGTTTAGAACTGATTGTAATCACAAACTGGGTAATATTATTATAAGATGGCTAAATTTGTAAGGGTGTGTTGGTTTGCTCAGAATCTAACTTTTAATAATATTATCTCTGAAGGTTTGCAACAATTGCTGAAATTTGGGGACCAACTCATATGGCCCGTCATGGTCAAGACAGGAGTGGGGAAATATCAGTACGTCTGAAGATAAAGTTTTTCTGAAGCCTGCTCTCAGGTGGCAGGGTATTAAGCAATGAACAGTTAATTTATCTTCCAAGAGAATGCAATTTCTCATCAACAAGTGGATTAAATTAATATTCATATACTATTGAAACCTTTTGAACCCAATCAATTCCCTAAATGCAGCCGCATACACATATTAAGAATCATCTGCTTTGGTACTGGTAAAAGGATTACAACAGTACACAATGCATGGATGATCCCCTACAAAGAGGTTTCAATATCAACCAGAATATTTATCGCATTTTCATATAAGTCACAAGGAGGGCCAGATACTCAAGTTAAATAATAAATAACTTTCATATATACCTTTATCAATGAATCATTATAAATTGATGACAAAACTATGCTAGACTATGGGTCGATAAACTTTGTACAAACTGCGGCCAAAAGAAAGCATGTATCTACATGGCATCAAATGTCATGAAAGAAGATCTTGCTCAAAGTCAACAATAAATGTCATACCAACTATTGGAACAAAGATTTGATCTTGGGGTTAGGCCGCAGAACAGAATTTAAGACTTTGTTGCAGCTGTTGAAATTTATCGGACATTCTGAACACGATAGAAACATTTCAGTGAAAAACAATTCTCAAGAATCTTCTTCCATTTCCTTTGATACCCTGGCTAGTACTATTGAATATGGCTTTGATGAGGAGTTCTTAATTAGGCACCTGTAAGACCTCTCAGTGAGTAAAAAGCCATGGACGGTGGCAGTCAAATATTTGTTTTAGCATCTGTAGGTGAAAATTATTTGATTTTCTAGCATATATCTTGGGGGCAATTCTGATGACCTTTGACTTGTTGATATCAGTATAAAGCCTCTCATACTTACTGTATGTACATGAAAGATGTTAAGTATTTAGTCCTTCCTGTAACTATAACTGAAGGGCATGGTTCTTCCTTAATTACATAAACAGTTTACAACAGTTTACACATGTACCTTAAATATGATAACCATGCTTGTACAGTGCTCATCAGCTCTACGTGATGTAGATATATTCAACATACTTCATTTACTAATCACACACACACACGGTATAAAATGTGTTGTCAAAAATATCAACAAAAGATATACCGTATGTACACTACTGTATGAACACTACTGTATGAACACTACTGTAGATGAAAAAACTTGAAAACTGCATTTTGGTTCTATTACTATATAGTACACATCAGGTACTGTACATATGAGCTTAGCGATATATATACCCATACTTTTTATGTTCCGTAGTTTAAATCACCTTAGCCAAGGACATTTCTAATTCTGTTCATTTGGCCATGTGATGCTTGTACTTCATTAGTTAACTAACATCTAGAGCTATAACATGCTATATTATACATTGTATGTAACAACAGCTCTCTGTGTTTCCTGGCAACAATCCCACAACAGACTGGGGCACCTCTGGTATGTGTAACATACATACATGTATACAGATATGTATAGTACATCCTGATATAGCTAAATTATTCACTGTATGATGCATCAGTAATATGATATGGGAACTTGTTAACAGATCAATGTTGATTTCACCATTGCTACAGTCACATCTGTTTTGAACGATGCACTCAGAGAAATGTCTCACATGGTGGAGAGCTCTGTACCAAGTCAAATTACTGTGATTGGTGATAACAATAATTATGCAGTTGTCATAGCAACACAAATTATATAATCAATTAAATTTACACTCTTTTATGCATATTTAGCAACAAAATTTTTACACAAAACACAAGCTTTAATACCAGATGTCACATATACTTTTAATTTGTAACAAAGATCTATGCCAAGTTACACATTGCTAGCAATTGAAACTTTCTTCCATTAAGTCAGAATTTAGCGGTGCAATTATATTGGTTGATCTGAATATATTTTAGAATTGTTAACTTTCCTGGGATCTTTGATCCTGTTATCCATATACTGTTAATGTATAT
>JAIPMN010005510.1:0-13534 GCA_020650975.1 Apostichopus californicus
AGGATGCTGAAGTGAATTTTTTACCCGCATTTCCCACGAGTCATACTCTGTTTGCTTTCTTCCTTCATATTTATTGAACCAGATCAAGTTAGCATTTATACAGTATATATCTAACAATAAAATGACAGTAGAGTGCCTGGTAGGATTACTCTAAATTATTCAGTATTGAAAATTGTCACAACACATATCATACTGTAGAATGTCACAACTTGTCTCTTGTATTCATAACACTTCTTGATAATTCATTTTTAAAAGAAATTGAGAAATTAAAATCAATCAGATCCATGATCTTTTCATAAAAGCTGGGAAAGGAGAGGAAAAAATTCTCAGTTTGACAACTTAGACAAAGAAGTTACCTTGCAAGACACATTCACTTTAAATGATAAAGAAATCAGTCTATGATTCAGCTAAGTGACAATGTAGCATTTCTTGTGCACTTGCATGTTGTCACCAGAATTTGATAATGTACATTCTACGGACTAGTGTTTATTCAGGGCTGTGTACAACTGTACATGCATAATGTTCTTTAAATTTCATTGGTACTGGTATGACGACCCCTAGAATTTTAAAGCCATTAATTAAACATTTGTAACATGCATTTAGGGTTTCACCCTATTTTGGAATTGTGGCTCTATTGGCCCAGTGAGGGGGGAAGGTGGGTGGGGATTAGAAGATGAATGTTTGTCCAATGAAATTCCTTGAAGAATTGTGACTCATCTTTTCAGTCACCCAAAAAACAAAAACAAAACATACGAAAACAGGGAATGCAATTCAAATTAAGACAAAACATGACGGGATGGAAATTAAATAAACAAATGCAAATTGTCTGTGAGGAAGTACAGTATCACATATCCTATTGAGAATGACTAGAATCATCCAGAAATACTTAATCAGATAATTTAATCATGGAATGGGATTGTTTAGAGAATTATTAGCCAAAACTCTCTCTCCTCCAGCTCTGAAAATTTCTTTGGCACTCCCAAAAAAGTTTGTTGAATTATTAAATGTTCCTGCTCAGTTGTCAGTTCTATAAATTTGATAGTTTGGTCATGTGAATATAAAAACATGAAAGGTGGGGGATGATTTTCAGTTGTTTTCCACAGCTGTACACATGTACGGTATAGTACGTCGTAGAGTATGATCATGACACTGTCTTTGATTCCTTCTTGTCATCGTTTTAAACTATTTATCCTGTACTTTAATTTTAATTTCCTGATTCACCAAGAAAAAGTTAAATTGGTTAATACATGGATATAATTTAATTGCTTTAAATTGAATCCTGTCAATAAAACATTGAATCTACACATATGAAAGCATTTTTCAACTGGTTGCAATATGTGTAGTAAGTTTATTTTACTATATGTAAAATTTCCATTGTGTACAAAAAGCTATCCATTATGGCTCAAATAATTTTTGAGTTTGGTGTATTTTATAATACATTTAAATATCATTTGGTATAAACAAGCACTGTATGGATTTTATTCACACGTATCCTATTTAAGGGCCAGGAAGTGTAGCAGGTGTTTGAAATTTACTCTCACACCATATATGTCATAATATATTTAGGTTAATATTAAAGAATGGTAGTTGGAAGGGAAACATAAAATAGGAGATTGACAGCTCAGCTAGATATACAGTATACTGTATGGCTAAGTACAGACTAAGCTTTCATGTACTTTCAATTAATGAGCTAAATTAATACACAATAAATTGCATGATGTAGGTTAAAGCACTGTGCAAAGCATCTTTGTAATCTGTCTCATTTCCACCCTTTCAGTGAAACTCAATGATAGATTTGAATTTTTAAGTTAGTAGCAATGCCAGGGTTCATGGAATCTAAGGGTCAGGACACAGGGTGGTTGAAGGGGGGGGGGATGGGTGGGGTACGGGTCCATGAAAGGTATGGGGATATGAAACAATGTTGCTAATAATTTGTGTCTACGAGTACAATATGTATATGGGAAATCCACATAGCTCTATTTCTCGAGGACACAGTGGCGCCACAGAAGCAGAACTAATTGTAGCCTATATTGCAAGTGTTAACATTAATCATTTTGAGAATGAAAAGTACACTATAGTGCCAAGGGTGTGAATAAACATGGTGGGGCAAAATGACAGTTTATTCTTTATACTCAACATTCCGGTGTAGACATGCTTGGCTACACACAGTACTGTGGTGATGTCACGTTGGAAGGGCTGTACAGTAAGAGGGCAGTGCCTATCATTTTGTATGTTTGAGGTGCCAACAATAAATTTATGAGATAATGGTATGTATTATAATATTTAAGATCATTTTCAAAAGTCTCTCAGATTATTTATAATATTTGCAAGAATTGATGCAAAAGGGATCATAATACTGTATGTGCAGTGTACATACTGTACTAAATTACATAGGCACTCATTGGCCAGAACATTTCCTACAGTGCATACAGTACTGTACTTTATTATACATGTACTGGTGTGGTATAAAGGTAGGATCTCACCTGAACATAACATGTAATGCACATAAGCTGGATTGTTTGTTTCTTGAAGGCCACATGTTTATTGGTCGTCAGTGCAGAACCCCCCATCTCCCCCCCCCCTCCCCCACCCAAAGGAGCATTAAAGCAGTCACACAAGTTTGAAAGTTTCCAAACTCTTTGCTGCTTTCTAAAGAACTTTATTCCCTCACAGTCACATCATTATTTCAGTGTCTTTTTTATACTTCCCCTGAATG
This sequence comes from Apostichopus californicus, assembly GCA_020650975.1. Classification (NCBI taxonomy): domain Eukaryota; kingdom Metazoa; phylum Echinodermata; class Holothuroidea; order Aspidochirotida; family Stichopodidae; genus Apostichopus; species Apostichopus californicus. The sequence goes on from JAIPMN010005510.1 coordinate 2,717, forward strand.
TAAGGAAATGCTCTTAGAAAAAGCCTGGTAATTTAAGTAAAAAGACTGCAATCATCAGCAGAGCAATTCGGGGCAATAACGATGACCTTTAAACACTATTAAACTCGAAATGTAATTTTGTTGGGAAACCTGCCTTATAAACAAACAATACAAATGTATTGTACAAGTCATTTAATGGAGACTTGTCCGTCCAAGAAATAGAAAGAAGAGTGAAGGCTAGTAATCAAGGGCGTAGGAACCGGTGGGGTTGGGGGGGTGCCAGCCCCCCCAGTGAAAAATATGGTGGGGCGGAAGTATCATTCCGCCCCCCGCTCCGCAAGTCAGAAAACCCCTTTTTCATTTCCAAATGAGAAAAAAAAATCTCATTTGGAGCACCAAATTGCATCTAAGGCCAGGTGAAAATGCAAAATTATTTACAAAATGGAGTGGGTGTTGAAGTGTGCTATATTGCACCAAATTACATCTGAGGCCACCTGGAAATGCAAAAAAAAAATCCAAAAAAAGACCCCTCCCCCAGGCCGGCCATCAGTCTTCAGCCCCCCCACTCAAAAGTACTTTCCTACGCCACTGCTAGTAATAGCCTACTGCATATATACTGTAGATTGTAAAAACAGGTTGTTACTTCCCTTTTTTGATCTAGTCTGATTGTTTACATGTATAACTAATTGTATTTCTTCCATCATTTGTCTCCATTCATTGTCTTAAATTTGCCCGCAATATGACCCTAATCAGCCACAGAACACTAGTCCTCAACTGGTGGTGTCTTTGGTAGCGCACTCAGTTGTAAAAAGTAACCGAGACCGTCTTCAATATTTCCATTCCGTTGACTTTTCGTCTGTCAATCACAATGACTTTTCATGGTTGAATAACTTCGAGCTTTCAAAGGTGTAGGGATTTCTAGAAGAGCTGAAAGTCTTTATCTATCGTTTTATATATATTATTCTTGGTGCGGTTTTCACAGCTCTTGGAAGGACTGTTGTTTACTGCTGGCTGGGTCGACTGACATACTTTTTAACTTACTGGTAACAGTAGCTGCTCTAGTAGTTTTCTTGTATGCTGTGTTATATGCTGTATTACTGTTGTATAGTGTGTTCCCAATTCTTCTCCTTGCTACAGTGGTATGTACACTCTTATAGTGATAGTGGGAATGTCCATATAGTATACTGTACATACAGGACTTGTAGCAATTCGTAAGTACTGGTAGGTTTTTTGAGTTTGCTTCATCTTTTAATAATCATGGTAAAAATTTGGTAATTCTTTCAAAATTTCAAGCCTTATTAATATAGAAGTTAAAGTGACGACATCGTTTTCAAAGATATCAGAGCTCTAACTGTAATGTATACAAGAAATTCAATATCTTTCCAGTGTTTTAGGAATGAAAGTCTGTAAGCCTCCTACTGTAAATTACAGTCATTCAAAGAAAGTGGTAGGCCTGCTCATAAATATAATTACTTGAATTAAATTTTCATAATTATGTATGTTCTGCGTGTTGTATGCTGACTCTGGAGAGTGGAGTTTAACAGAACTTTATTGACAGTGTTTTGCAGTTGTCATGTGTATCACTATATTTTGCAACAAAGGCAAGTCTCTGAAATTATAGGATTTCGTGGAAAAGTGAGTAATTCTGCAGGATTTTTAGATTCTTTAGTATGAAAAAAGAACCGGACCACTTAAAGATAGTCGTTGAAGTCGACTAACAAGCACTGTTGAATGGTCTGTTGAGTTTGAATTTTGTGGAAAATGAGAACTACTGCAGGATTTAAACAGTGTTAGCTATAAAGGAAAGATACTGTAAATATACTGCTTAGATACAGTAACTACGTACATATATATAGTCCAAAATCTGATGTCATTTAAATAAATTTCATGTACTGCACTCTCAGCAGCTCTGTTTAATAATCTTCAGTTGTTAAGTATCATTTTTTAGCAGATCAAAAGTTCTTGTTGTTATAACTATATCCTAGTGTACATATCATGCACCATACAGATGACATTTTTGATACATGTTCAGTATTGTACTATATGATGCACCATATTTCTTGCCGTTGCTACCGGTGAAAAAGTAGCTCAGATAATCTTGGTAATTATACTTGGTAATTATACGATTGGTAATTATACGATTCTTTGAAGTGTTGAATATATTGAAATGACATCTCATATTTTCTACTTGTCATTGATAGACGTTGTCACCTTTTCAGATTATTTATTCATTTTTAAGAAGGAATACACTGCCTAAACAGCTGTATATAACACACGTTATGTGACTATTAAACTGTCAGCAAATGGGCCAAAGGCAATGAGATGTTAATTAATGCAAGATATACATCTAGTGCAATGAAATAATATATACTTTAAGTCTGTCATGTACACTTACTGTATACCTTAGAAACTACATACAAAATGATAAGACCACCTGCATTGTATGAGTTGAATTAGATTTTTAAATCAATTTGGTAAACAGTGAATAAAACTTATTGTATAAACTCTGTTGTTGGTATGTTTCTCTACTTTTTATAAGAAGTTTTGACTTAACAATATGTGTATTAAAGTTTAGAACAGTGAAATTCATCAAAAAATATTGGCTCTCTCAATCTTGGCAGAAATTAAGGTCAAACAAGCAGCAGGATCAGCTGCTTTCAGATGATCAAGTCTGTTCAGTACAGTGGAGTACAGTACAGTGGAGTACAGTACAGTGGAGTACAGTACAGTGGAGTACAGTACAGTACTACACTGTACTATATTGTACTGTACTGTACAGTACAGTACTGTACAGTACTTTACAGTACAGTACAGTACAATGGAGTACAGTACAGCACAGCACAGTACAGTACTGTACTATGCTGTACTATACTAGACTATACTAGACTATACTGTACTGTACCTTACAGTACTTTACTGTACTGTACTGTAAAGTACTGTACAGTACAGTACTGTACAGTACAATGGAGTACAGCACAGTACAGTACTGTACTATACTGTACTATACTAGACTATACTGTACTGTACCTTACTGTACTTAACTGTACTTTACTGTACTGTACAGTGGAGTACAGTACAGTGGAGTACAGTACAGTACTATACTGTACTATACTGTACTGTAAAGTACAGTACAGTACTGTACAGTACAATGGAGTACAGTACAGCACAGTACAGTACTACTATACTGTACTATACTAGACTATACTGTACTGTACCTTACTGTACTGTACAGTACAGTGGAGTACAGTTGGTTTCGTTTTCAAGAATTTGTCCTCACTCTGTATGATATAATATCACAGTAGATAATTTGAAGAACCCTAAATTTTTCTTCTTTTTAATATTTGAAAGAATTTTTCCATCTAACAATTCAAATTTACTACACTTTGAAACATATTCATATGTCTAGGCAGCCAAAAGTTTTTCTTGAAGATAAATATTGCAAAGTTGCAGTAGAAATTTGTGTGTTTTTTTCATTTTGCTCAAAATTTCATCTTCAATGAGTTACTACTGTATGTATGTATTGTACAGTGTTTCTGATAGGTCTACTGAAAGTGATTTTTTAAATCTTCTTGCCCTGAGTTTATAATTGTATTTGTATCCTGGCAACCCATTGGGCATGACTAGTCATAATCAGGTTAACTTTGCCAATATGTGCTAATTTGTACAGTATTTTTTCTCATTTCACATCTTTTTTTTTTTGTACTCAAAATACAGTAGAAAGTGGAGAAGTGACCAGGGAACTCAAATCTAGATCGCAGAAGTAAATAAACCAATTACAGAAGTACGACTAGCTCGATCATCTATTGTATGGTACGGTCGGAACGTAAGTCAGCTACTGTAAACTGAGTAGTCTTCCAAAACAGCTGATCTGTTGATTATGGGTCGTGTTTCAGACAATTAAACCAACCGTGATTGACAGTGACCAGTCGGACAGCAAGCCTTTATACTGTACAGTAGCTGCTGGCTGCCGATATCAGCAAGTACCTGGTGAGTATAATCCACATGAGACTTACAGTATACAGTATGTGTAGGATGAATCTCAATCCTAAAGACCATTACCGATGGGAAGCCAAGAGGATATTCTGGGATGTGTAAATCTCAGGAGGGGGGGGGGAGAGGGTTGGGGGAGGATAGGGGAATATGTAGGTACAGTATACTTTCTGATTGGTACTTTAGGAGGTTTAGAAGGAATACATTTCAGTTAAGTGGGATAGAGGGAGCACAGTGGTGAAATGTTACCTATTGCATCGGCTACATACAGTACAGTACTATAGATGGAAAAGTGCTCTTGAATGTAGACTGAAGACAGGTAAGTTTCACCACTCATAAATACCCAAACCTCAATGTAATTAGTTTTGGATAATCTCATCTATACATTGTGTACAGTCTGCTCTTAATTGACACTGTACATGTAAGATTGTAACCATTTTGATAAATATTGTTAAGTTATGGCCCTTAACCTTTATTGTTTTGGTTTATATGAAAACAAAGACATACATACAAGTGAAATTTGCTTGTAGCAATCTGGATGGACGTAATGTATTTAAAACTAAGTTTTTGATTGCAGTGTGGTCGTCCAAAGTGATATTTACTGTTTTAGTTAATCTGTGTAAAAGCAGTGTGTGTGTACAGTACAGTTAGTCTAGTGTTTCATGAGAAATGCTGTGCTGTAGTTGGTTCATCCAGTCAAGATGTCAACACACCCACCCTCTCCCACCAATGGATTGACCATTGATCATGTCTTGTTACTGGCCTGGAATTTCACAAGTTTAGTCCACATGCTATTTAACGAAATGTAGGGTGCTTACAAATTCTGGTTAAAATTCAAGTTCTCAATCAATTGGCATCTTCCTAATATAAGCCAGTAAGTCTGTTTCATGGCTATTGCTGCACTGTAGTTTTGCTGACAAAACAGGAAAATTCACTGGCTTTTAGCCAGTAAGTGTTGTGAGTTTTAGGGCCTGTGTAATGAAATATGTGTACATAGTGGGCCATTTTGGTTGTTTGATTTGGTATAAAGATGATAAAGATTCTATTATTGAGCATGATAATGCATCAATTTCAGATTTACTATAGTTTAAAACTTCAAACTGTGATATTTCATGAAATAAAGTTGAAGGGGTTCTCCCATTGTATTCCCCCCATTTGTTTCTATTCTTTGAATTGCAATTGTTGTCTTGCAAGCAATTTCTTTTGTAAATATTGTTATGTACATGACTGTATTGTACCTGTCCAACCACTGACAGATTCTCTCACAACCTTGAAAGTTAGTGAACCATAGTAGAAAGTGTGGCACTGTGAAGATTTGAAAGGACATCAAAGTGATAGAAGCTCACTTTTGAAGAAAATAATTTCAAAACCCAACCGGTCATTGCATTATAAGCTGGGTGGGCATATAGGATGGAGGGTGCACAAGAAGAGATGAAGAATGGGGAAGATGATGACTTTGAGGGGAACTCTGCTCTGGTAACTAGCGAGTCACATGGTACCTCGTCTATAGCACTGGATGCCGGTGCGACCGAAAAAGGTATCTTGGGTGACATTAAAGAAGAGATAAATGAAGAATTGGAGCTGATGGCTAAGACTGATAACTACCAGCCCTCTCTGAGTGATTTCTCTGACGACTCACAGGAGGGTGGGACCGATGTTGAAGAATCACTAGAGGAGGGTCTAGTGGTATCAGATACAGAGGGCGTAATTACACCTCAGGGTTCCGATCTTCCGAGCCGACATGATCTCTATCAGAGGAGTGACAGTCCATCAGAACCGGTTGCAGATGGGGAAGAGATTTCCCATGGAATTTCGGTAATAGGAGATGATGAGGGTAAATTTGAGAATTCAGAAAAGGATCAGGGAGCTGGATGGAGTGGGGCTATAGTTGAAAATGATGTTGTCCTTGAAAGGGATGGGATAGTTGACACTGTCTTAGATTATGGTTTGGACAGTGATGACAGCATCTCACCTGAGGAAAGTGGGAAGACTAAAGAGTTTGAACAAGTGAGATTGGTGTCAGCAGTGGGATTAGATCATGTTGCAGGTGCTGAAGTACAGAGTTGGGATGTAAATGTCCTCCTGGATCACGGTTTAGATAGCGAGGACGAACTGGACGAGAAACGTGTGAAAGGACGTTACGAATTTCCAAAGGGTACGTGAGAATGTACAGTTGCTGTACGTATCCATGTAGCCATGGTTACTTGGCTGAGGTATTTGGTTGACTAGAATAACTGCTAGTACTTACAATCAATTTTTAATATGTCCATTACTTTAGAAATCGCTAGAGAGACGGGCCAGGGTCAATAGTTCATGCAGACACAGTCACGTCAACATCATTAAAGGATTGTGAAAGTTTGAAAAAGTTTCCACCAGTGGGAGTTCAAAGGGGTTTTACGCTAATGATATGCAATTGTGAATCCAGGATTGTGTTTTCCTTTTTCCCGTGCTTGGGTTTGGGTTCGATGGGGAATGGGATGTCAAAGTCCAGGTAATAATTTATTTGGAATCACAGAGCAAAGTGCTCAACAAAGTTATGCTTGTTTGTGCAGAACAGCATGGTATTTCCAGTATTTTACAAGGGGGGTGATTATTGGAGGAATCTCTTTTCAATCACTAAATATTTTAGTCGCATTCCACAGTCCATCCCACCTCAAGGTGGAAGTTGGGAAAGGGTTGAATGGAATAAAAGTGCTGCACTGGGGGTGGGGGGGTGGGGGTGGATGGGTCGGGAAGGAGGAACTTGGCCCTTGCCTCTTCTGACTCTGCTGGTTCACACTACATTGCTACAGTACTGTGCATGTATGAAAAAGCACAGAATCTCATAATGTAGAGCGTACAGCAACAATCGGTCATGTACTATTGTCTGCTGCCCCTAATTGACGTCCTACGTACCTGACACAATATACATTATATAGATATATACAGTACTATAATACTAATTCAATAACAATCTGTGTAATCAAGTGTATAACTACTAATTATCATTTTCCAAGAATGATAAAGCACTGACAATAATAATAACTTTGTACTCATTTTAACAAACACGTTTATTTCTGTAACGAACCACCTGTGCGGTAGACTGTGACATAAAAATTAATAACCCGAAGTACTGTATGTCATGCATGAATATTGACCCTATATATTAACTGTTAAAATTCTGAGCTATGAATTTCCCATATATACTGTAAAGTATCTGAACAATCCAATCGGACTGCTAAGTACTGTAGATTCCGAAAAATGTTGCTTGAAAATATTTTGATTTCACTCATTAAAATAGAATAATTACTGGTCGATATTCCCCACAAGTGAATGACTAATGTACTGTACTCTCTGTCCCACAATTTAATCTTATTGTATATGGACAGAAGAATATATGGAAGCTACGTATTTAAAGTAGGGTTGCATGTACTGTACTGTAGGGACAGTACAAGGACATACATGTATGCAGTACTGTTTATAACTGCACTGTGGGGGCGGGGGGGGGGGAGGAGGAGCTTGGATGAGTGTAATCAATGTTATTTTGAAAATTAAGGCTTGAAGGTTTTACAGTTTATGTGCTCTGTCTTAAAAGTTGAAGCAAATCATACTTTATCAATTAAGAGTACAGTATGGTTTATGTACTGTGTATACCTGTTGGTTTTTTTTGGGGGGGGGGAGGGGGAAAGGGAAGGGTGGGAATGATAGGGCTCAGGATATTGCATTGTGATGCAATCAATTTCAGAATTTGGAAATCTACAGTAAAAAGTATTGTCAAGTATACAATTAATACATGCGAATATGCCTTGAAAATTGCACAACATCATGCCATGAGTGCCAATTGTATGTAATTATACAGTAGCCTTGAACCAGAATCTCTGCAACATTCATCAAAAATGTAGATTTCTGTTTCATCCTCCATTTTGTTTTTGCAGAAATCAACATAAATTGGATTTTGCAATGATCGTTTGTGAATGCAGACTTCATGTGAGGAATAATAACGTACATGTATCATGTACAGTATATATAACTGTAAAGTTAAAGTATACTATGCTCGTAATGTAAGCACTGTTTATCATGCTAATTACTTCTCAACACCATTTGAGAATGGATACCCCTTAAAATACTGTAAATATATGATATTAATTTCTGGAAGGCTCCTTTAATGATAAATTGACGATGATGTCCACTCCCCAATGCAGGACAAAACAGATAGCCCATGATTTAAACTTTAAACCAAAACAGTTGTTCTTTTACCTTTAAACATGTATCTACAACAAGGCACATTTAGATGTCATTCAGCACCATAATTTGTAAAAAATTGGGACTATATTTTTAACATGTCATTTCAGGCCGTGAATGTTTCATGTTTCCAATTGAGTGTTTGTCTTGCATCTGAGGAACTGACCTATTAAATGGTCTCTGTGTTAGACTAAGTAGTCCAGCCACTTTAGTAGATGAGCCTCAGATGTTTAAAGGGCCATTTCTCAAAAACTTAACGTTGTTTAAAATAGAACATACAACCTAGACTGATAGAAGTATGTGTGTTTTTCAACGGGTCTACAAACATATCAAAATTAATGTTGTACCAAAGTCATCCTTTACTGTATACACGGTATACTACTGTATGTATGGCCATACCACAGGACTGTGGCGACATCAATCTTGTCAAAATTTTATCTAACTGTAGCCATGCACTATAATTCTACATGAAATGATTTCTTAGAGTTCTCAAGATTTGGTATGTCCTTTATAAAGTAACTTCAGTTTGGTGTAATTTAGGTTTTCAAACCCCCCCCCCCACCCCCCGAGTTTGAGATAATGCTTTTGATACATATTGTCTCATAATTAAAAAATCTAAGGTATTATTTACAACTTAACATTATCAGTCGTACACACCCTGTGCTGCACCGTTAAAGCTCAGCAGGAACTACTTAAAGAAAACCCAAGGTTACAGTATTCCAAACTATTGTCTAAACATAAAAATGACTTAATTGCTACAGATTGAAGATAGTAGACCAGGAAACGAGTCCTTACTTTCCTATTCTGCAGGTTTCTTTGAAAATGAAAATTTTACAAAAATTCCCGATAAGTGAATCATTGGAAGAAGGAACTGCAGTGTATTGTCTACAATATACTACTGTATCTTACATTAGGTGAATATCTATTATCTATGAAAATATCTGCTTGGCACTGCACACAGGTCTATAAACCACAACGCAGGCCGCACTGAATTTATTTGGTGAATCAGAGACTGCGATGTGTCTTTGGTTGGATTGTCAGTAAGTAATGTGCTGTAATTCTGTGACAATATTTTAAGAAAGCAGTGTTTATTGAAAGGAAAAAGATCTTCCAGTTTTGCAAAGGTAGGTTAAGAATTTATTTTCTTACTGTATTTAAAATGTTATATAATTTTAAAATATATATATATATTTTTTTATAATAATCTTTGGTATCATACTGTACTATACATGCTTTTTCATAGTACACTACAATATAAAAGTATCCTTGGAATAATCTCTTACCAATCGTTGCCAAAATTTCAGTTTGCTGTTTATTGAATTTTGCTGTCAGTCAATGTGCTTGTAGAAAGCTTTGAGATACATTTCTGCTTCTTCCATGTACCTCCTCTAAATCCCCCCCCCCCTCCCCTTCTCCCTCTCCGATATGTATCCCATTTGATATCAAAAGCTTTCCAGAATCTTCTGCACAATTCTTTATGCGCCCTTATTCATTCACTGTTTCACCCCCTTGCCCATTCCCCTCCTTTGCCCTATCACTTGCCCATGTCCTTGCCTTTTCATCTTCCCTTTCTCTGCTTCCTCAGAGTTACAGAGCTGATAGGAAAATATTTCTAATAAAACAGCACCAAACTTGGTGTCAATCGAAATGCTATGTTAATGACATGATTGTTGTAGTCATCTTATTGACAAGTAATATAGTTCTGTAGGTATGATCATTTAAACCGATCAGAAATTGTTCAACAGGAAACTGCACTACAATTGTGGCACAAACCATCAATCTCCAAAACTTCATATTTGACTGAAGATTTGAAGAGGACTTTTCCCCAAATACTAGTTTTTTGCTTTCCTATGATTAAATTATGTGATTTTTGTTTGCACAGATGAGAGATAATGGTACAGTGTACAGTATAATTGCTTCCCAAATCAAATGTGTCAAGTGCATGTACAGCTTTATGGAAATATGCTCTAGGGCATGAGAAAAGAGCCAGTTAAATCCATCTAACTTGATCTTTAGTAATTAGTTTTTGATAAAGTTAAATTGTAAAACAGGTGATAGATCACGGCCAAATGTTACACAAGAGTAAACGGAAGTAATCGTGATGTATACAATTTGACAAAGGAGGTTGCGTTCACAGGTGTATTGCATGAGCGGTAAGGACAGTGGCGTAGCCAGGATTTTTTCAGTGGGGGGGCGCTGGGGGGGCTTGAACACTTCCTGGGGGGGCTTGACCATTTTCTTGTTACTATCTAAGCGGAGCGCCACCATGAGTTGGCGCGCAGCGTACCGAAATGTTTTAGCTAAAAAGGCCTCCTAGATCGTTGGAAATGACACTTCCCAGGCCTTCTAAGCTGCTCTAAAGTTTTCTCAACATCCTTTATTTTGAGATCCCATGTTTTGATATGGTCATCAAATAGTTTAGTGAAATAGAAGATAAACCAATCTGGTAAGTTACTTTAAACAGGCCTATACAAGCTTTTTTTTTAAGGGGGGGTTCTTATTTCGTGTTTAGGGGACCGAAAATTGTGCAAAGACTATCTAAGCGGAGCGCCACCATGGGTTGGCGCGTAGCGTACATAAAAAATTTGGGCCAAAAATACCTCCCAGATCATCGGAAATGGCACTTGC
>JAIPMN010005510.1:14233-32057 GCA_020650975.1 Apostichopus californicus
GGCTGTCGCCCCCCCACGCCCCCCGTAGCTACGCCACTGGGTAAGGATAAACGAGAATGTCATGTTATTTTTGGTAAGCAAGAAAGGGTCTCTAAGTTTTGTTTAAAATTTGTGGAATATTGAATATTTACTTCACATCTCAATTACCAGTCTCCTTACAACCTCGGCATGATCGCTCTAGCGTGCCTCGAGTGAACCGGTAGTTATTTAGATACTGCACCCTCTACGACCAGCTAGTTTTGGTCATAAGCCCCATCTTCTCATTCATTCATTGTACCACGCAAAGTGCCTGGATGTGTTTTAAGGGTTGTGAGGAGACAGGTAAGCTTGGTAAAATGTCCAAACTTCTAATGAGCTTTGGATTTAACTATAATAAGACTGTTAATCCTAAGTGCAAAACTTTGAAAAAGATTGCAAGCCTTAAACGTGGCAAAACGATAGGACTGTATGAAATCCCTACTCTAATACCACCTACAAATGTTATCAATTTTCAAACAAAAGTTGGTGAGTGCATACAGTACCATGCAAAGAAGGACTGCATAGGGCAGTATATAAGTCATTACAACAGAAAATAGTATTGAGTAATATTCTATAAATGATTCCCCCCCCCTCAAAAAACAAACAAAAAGGAGATAGCTGAATTCTTAGAAGAAAGGTTCTGGATGGGTAAACCTACTGTAAATGACACCATGCATACAGTAGTCAGTGCAGCTTGAATATATTCAAAAAGTTATCACACTTCATCAACAGTGAATCAACTTTTTGTACCCTCTATGATCATGTGTAGTCCATACAGTAGTATTTAATGTACTTGTCATGAAAACATCACTCTATGCCCGTGCACTGATATACTACTAAGTCGCTCGTAAGTCTGAGCACACGTTTCCAAAACAAGTCTCCCTAAAGTTTCTTTTTGTTGAAACCACTGTAAATTGTTCATTGTTTCTAGAAACAACGTAGGACAGTGAAATTAGAGAGATGACTTGTGTTTGTGAGAAAGAAGAAACATGTGGATTAATTCTAGATGCGTTATATTGTTAACTACTGTACTGTATTAACCATGACAGGATTATGAAGATTTACCAACAGTGGAAATGAAATAACCAACCATATATGCTTATGGTAGCAGTGTCAGTCATCATGCGATGACCCCTTCTTTGTGTTATACTAAAAAAAAAAGGAAAAAGAAAGAAAAAAAGAAACAAATTCATACAAACACAAAAGAGAAGAGAAAACAGTATTACAATTAAACAGCACTGTATTTGTTTACTTTCATGCATACAGTGTCTGTGAAATGTGCTTCAATTTTACCAATTGTAATAATTCAATGACCTTTAATTTATTTCTAATCTAACCGTGCACTTTCTCTCAATCTCGTCATTAACCACCAAATATTTTCTTCTCTTTTTAACTGTATATACGGTACATACTGTGCATGATGACTGAATACCCAGTAATTTACATGGAAAATACTAACCATAACTTCAATTTTTAATCATACTGTATGCAATTTAAGAAAATAAAACCCCCGCTCGGCGGATAGACAGGAAGTGTGTGGAAGGGATCAGTATAAACTAAATGAACAACAATTTTTAACCAACAGGTTAACATGCTGTGTCAAATCTAATGAAACCGGTTAAAAAATAGTGCAGTGAAATTGCCGGAAGGAATTAAGTTCTGTACAATAAATGTGCTCTCCTGTGGCTTAAATACCATCTATCTTACATGATTTGAATATTTATATCTATATTTAGACATGTTTGTCTAGTTTTCAAGAAAGGTCAAGAAGTGCAGTCTTGCGATGAATATTTCTTATCATTCAAAGTGACATTTAAAGCTAGTACAGCATCTCGTGCAGTGTTTAAAGTAGCATTATGCAAATACATGAACTTTGTTTTATGGCTGAGAATCCCAAGAAAATAAATTTCTCTTAAAAGGCTATTCACATTTTCTTATGTAAATTAGACCTCAGTATCCTGCATTGTACATTATAACCAAAAAAATATTTAATTTGTAGCTTGAATCATTTTACATCTTGGGCTTGAATGTGATAAATTTTTATAACCAACAGCTAAATAGCTTTCAGTTAAGTGTTCAAGTTTTGCGTCATGAAATTTCATGTCATCAAAATCAAATGTTTCTATCTGATACAACAGTTTCCATTATACAGTACTTTATGTGCGATCTACCATCAACATTGCCAAAGTGTGTTGCTGACATAAACATATATTTTGTAGTTGTTTATTGTTTGTAGTATTTTGTAGTAAATTATAAATATGCAAAAATAGAGGCAGCATTTAGTAAATTTATAACATGTGTTTTTCCCTTATGTGTCTGCATCAGCGCTAGCTGTCAACAGGAAGGCAAAGTTCTCACTCCAATTTGTTATGCATCAATTGTTGATGCAAATGCAGAAGAGACCTTTTCTACAAATGGTGTCAGTTATCACAAAATAGCACTTTAACCTTATTACAAAATGCATCAATTGGTTACAAAAAGGTTTGATCAGTTATTAAGACAAGATGCATCCGCGTGCAGGGAACTGAGATTTGAGCAGAACTTTGTAATCATACTTATTTGCAATCATACTTATTTTTAATTTGATCAATATATTTATACTTATATGTATCATGCATTCCTCCCGGCTGTGCTCTCAGTGTAACTACTGAACAATGAAAGTGATGCCAGACTATATGGAACACTGTTCTTGAATGTGATAAGTACAGTACTACATTGCTGCTAGCGAAGATTTAATTTGCTTTTAATAAGAACATGAAATAACTGTTATAACTTATGATATTTCCCTCTTTATTTCAAATTCAGCTATTGATAGCCGAGGAAAAATTGCCAGTTCAACATCCATGGCTGACTCTGACCCAGAGGTGGAGGTAGGGGATGCTGAGGGTACCTTCGATTTTGATGTCACCAAAGATCACGGTCTGAACAGCGATAGTGAAGAGGAAGAGGAGGATGAAGACACAGGTGAGATGGTGTTGTGACTTGTAATCTCAGAACATCAAGAGCATATCTTGTGGTGCACAATGAATACAGGGATTTCTGTGACTTTCTAATGACTTAGTTTGGTTATCATAACAACATGACAATGATATTGCAGTCTACAAAATAAAATATAAAAGGAATATGGAATACAGCAAATGTACGAAAACAACACTTCTATCACATTTTCTTCCTGATTAACTTGCATATATAGACTGTACATACTAGTGTATTGTCAATAGATCAAGTAAGAACTGCAGGTAGGTGAGGAATACCAGTTGAATCCAGATGGGGGGGGGGGGGCATTATAACTACAAAAGGAGGGTATAATATGACAAATGTATCTTTCAAAAACTCTGCTTCCCTCAAGTGTGGCTAGAAAAAGAGCTCAGTAGAACTGGCAAATTCGGCCAAAAGAATTCTAAAAATGATTTACATGGAAGCCTTTACTCAACAATTATTCAATGCAGAGGAGACAAACACTTATTTTGCATAGGGTACTGAACATCCAATCCTAAAAATGCACACTGAGTACTGAAAGCTGTCAATTATGTGGTTTAGTCAGCTCCACGAATGATCGATATTATAATCTACAATTGAAAGACAAACTGCAGTATGCCATCACATGTTCGATCCCTGGGAGGGGATCCCCATTCGATCCCTAGGAAGTCATCCATTAGGGGAAAATAAACCAGATATGTAATAGTAGATGCAGTGAACAACTGTTTAGTTTAAGGTGGGTTTAAAGTTGTTGCCTGGGGGACTTCTCTTCAGTAGACTGGTATTTATAGAGTGTCATGGAAACACACTGGGTTTATATTTTGAAATGAAAGGAAATGAGACAATCATTTCTGTAAGATGTATGAAGTAAAATAACATGAATGATTATTGTTTACATAAGATTGAAAACACTTCATGTTCCAATATTAAATTAAATACAGATAAATTCTTAGTGTTGGTCTCAGTTCCTTGGGTCTACAGAGCCTACAGTACACCTCTTCACACTCTCATGGCAGTCAATTATTTATCAGAAAGATTGTTTCTTTTGAAGTGTAACATATTGCAACAGTTAATGTACTTTCATATAAATCTTAAATAAAACATCTTCATTGCAATAGCAAATGTGACTATACACTGTACTACTGCATAATGATTTCGTCTGTACAGTTCATTTTGTGTACAGTAGCTGAGTGTTGGCAGTATTGTATAGAATCTTGAACTCAGTCATGCATTTTCCAAATTACAAGATTCCAGGAACAGATTTTTGCAAACAGGGTATTGTACTATAGGTTGACTTGAATCAATGACAGAATACCTCAAGTGAAGGGGATTTACTTAGTAATGACTTGATAAAGTTAAAGAAAGACTCAGCTGTGAAAAAAAAAACTCAAATGAATTTCCTAAAAGGGATATTATGTTGACCTGAGTCATTGACACAAGTCCAAAAAATAAAAGAAAATAACTTGAAGATTTAACATGAAGTCATCTGTCCACAACACTGTTGATCGACATGTTCTGTAACGTGACCGTTGTTTTGCTTTCGTTTAACGTAGATGCACCACCGCCAAAGAAAAAGAAGAGATTTAGGCCCTGGAAGAACTTGAAAAGAATTTTCAAAAAGAAGAAGATAATGGAACCAAAGACAGAGTTGAAAGATGGTCAACAGCAGAACGAAGAACAGGAGAATAATCAAGAGCAGGTTGTGTAAGTCAGTTTTAAAATCTCTGTTTTATTTCCCTCCACCTGTGTACATTCAAAATATATTAAGCCCTCCAATGGAACCTAACGTTTCAGCATTGTATCTCCACGGACCTCCAGTAACCTTCCAGTGTCACTGCTCACTTCTGACATTCATTTAAATACTTGATTCTTAATCTCATTAACACAACTTTGACTTTATATCAAATTTCTTCAAACTATAAATATCTATTTCCACTCCCAGCAGATTTGGTAATTTCTTAGAAACTTATGTTTACACTAGAGCAGTGTTCCTGATCAGTAGGAAGGAGACACTTAATTGTCCTCGTAACGGTAGACATTTGCTGGTAATTAGCCTTGTCGGTTGATGAAAGAATATATTTAAAAACAACCGCCTCTCAATGCAAATTTTCTTTTTCCTGGCAAGTAAGTGTATCAGCAAAAAAAAAGTGCAAAAATATGCTGAAGCTATAGTTTTGATGTTCAACTTTGATGTTATAGAACTCAGCAAATGTTCACGAGGAAGCCCAACACCCCCCCCCTTCCACCCCTTCCACCCCTTCCACCCCTTCCACCCCTTCCACCCCTTCCATGATCTTTGTCTGCTAAGAGCATATGTTGTGCTGTTGTAGTTGCATGGCAGAGTCAATGTGACAAACATAAAACATGTACAGCATGTGTTAAGTGTGTAACTCTGTTATTTTGTGAGTTAACAGAACTTTAAAAAGTAACTGCTGAGGGAATATTGTTGCAACCTTTTTCTCTTCCATCATTCATTATAGATCTACTGAGCAGTATCTCTTATCAAAGAATCAAGAGTCTCCAACCAGGGACAACACATCGGCAGGACACTCTTCAAGTCAGGAAGACGTAAGTCCAATGTTTTGAAGCGATCTGTGTTTAATAGAATAATGAATGTCTTGTCAGTTTATACAAGCCATTCAGATTCTCCCACATACACGTGTGGCTGCTTAACGTCGTCGTGAAATATCTGCTCTCCAGGCCGATTATGTTTGCATTATGTATGTCAAAGGTTGTTGAGATCGAATTTCATGGAAGCACATGTCCTTGCTGCAAATTGTTGAAGTGCACGCAGTGTCTCAAATAACATGTTTACAACAGATTTGCAATGTTATGACGGACAGATGGTGATGAGTGTCATACAAGGGTGCTGATATGGAGTTAAAGAATATGTTTTGGTTGAGTGATTAGGATTAAAATCAAATATTTAGGCCAGAACTGAGGAATCATCATCATAGTCAAGGTAACTGTAAAGAGCCTTCCAAGAGATTTACAATATTTTTTTACAGTTAAAAGTATTTTTAAAACAAGAATAGGTATTACATGCAATCAAAAGTTTTTTTTCTTTTTTTCCCCCTTTGAGTATTAATTTCTGCCTGCATTCCACAACAAGACTTTTTTGTGTGTGTTTGTAGCGTGAGAAGTTCTCTCTTTCCGTCCTTGAATAAAAATTGATAGCTACTTGAAAGCCCCGTGGATTACCACACAATGAGAACGTGTGCTTGTTTACTTAGTAAGTATCTTTGGTTGACCCAGAGCAACTAACTATGAGGTCATTTTTTGGTCAAGTCTTTTGCATAAAATAGGATTGATTTCGTTCCTGTTGATTCCCTCGAACTGACTTGTTCCTCAGTCAGTGAGGCTTCATTGCTTCTTCAATAACTAAAGCTAGATATCTGTTGTGTTACTCTATTGTAACTAAACTAAAGTAAAGTAATGAAGTTATTGGTCAGGCTTTATTGTGATGGGAAGCCGTCACAGCTGGTCAGCGGTTCGAATACCTCTAATCCCCCTCCAATTCACTTCTATCTGAACTCGGTCAACTTTTCACAAATTTGGTGGTAATTCTCTAGGATTACTGTAATTATTGTGTATTTGTTTTCTCATCTTTTCTTTTATAAATTGTCTAAGCATGTGGTGACTGAGTATACAAAATGCTTTGTTCAGTTGAAACTGGTATTTTAATATCTATAATCCCTCAAAATGAAAGTTGACTTGTGCCTTTTTGTTTTTTTTCAATTATTTCATCAGGGCAGCTCTTTTTATTTGGTAAACAATATTTTTTTATCAAGCCTACTAATTTCTTTTGAAGGTCACAGAGCAGGTAATTAACAAATTGTGTTTTAATGTCCTCAACATTTTGTTGCCAAAGAAACATTTAGTAGCAGTATCTTGTTTTCAACAGGTCAGTACTGTAAATAGCAAATAATGAAAAATATCACAAGATTTTCACTTTCAATTTTCTTAAAATCAAATTTGCCTAATCAATCAAGCTATTCATGTGGGTGTCATGCACTGGCCACCAACCAGTATTTTACAGTATATTGTGTGGTTAATGATATTAAGTCATTATGTTGACATTAGCAAAATGCACATCTGCTGACAACTTATTCAGTTTCTTGTTTCAAGGTTTTATCTGTTAAACTGATCAACAAAACCAACCTGGTCAGTGTCAGGTTTAAGAAAAAAGAGTGGGATGTTTATAAATTTAATTTAAATGTTTATAGTACTGTAGAAGACTGATAGCATGATGCTTTTATCCACAGACTGTTTGGGGGGTGGGGGGGGGGGTGGATGGGGGGTGAAGGTTGGTGGCAGAAACCACAACTTGTACAGACCCATCACTCATCCTGAAAGCAATGGATAAGCAAGTCTCAAACTTAAACCTGTAGATAATCATTTCAGAATAAAAGGTGGTTTCAATTCTCTCAACATGCAAGAAATAATGTAGTTGTTAACATTTTCTTAACTGATGTACCACTAGTGGTAGATCATGTGAGTTTTCTAGTTCAGGAGATGTTTGCTGAAGTTTGCTAAGGAAGATTTAAATGAGCATTTTGCTTGATATCTGTTGTTGATATTTTTCTATTAATTGTATTACTCTTCTTTAAGTTCTTGCCACACTTTCTATAGTATCTCTCTTTTCATGTAGATATCAAGGCGCAGAACGGATTCTGATGAGGGTCTTCCCTTGTCTCCAGACAGTCCTGCTCTGACCTTTGACCTCACTACATCCAGTGAACAAGAGATTTCTGTGCATGGTAGTAGTGCTATATCACCAGACATTGAGGTGAGCGATCGTAACAATTTTTATTTTGTAAGGACTGGCCCAATGAGGATATGTAAGGTACTACTTAATCCTTCAACTTTTCCATATTCATTGCTATGGTGCTTCCTCTCAATCAGGACCAGAGCAAGGCATTGGTTGGATCAAAGGGATAGACTAAATCTGGAGTAATGTGTAGTTTATGCTGCTGGTAGGGTACTCAAGCCCATGGCCCTGATTGTACCCATACAACAATTAATTTATGCAAGATTTTTTGCCGGGTTTGGCCCATTGGTCCACCAATTGAGAACCCTTGCTCTAAACACTGGTGTTAGAATTACACCCATCGTCAGAAATAACTGGTAGACTGTCACTTGGTGTCACACTGTGACAGTTGTTGTAGGTTCATGGTAGCTCATAAAGATAAATGAAGAAAATCTCAGAAATAAATATGATTTATTTAACATAGAACTTGTGAAATTGAAGCACATTGATCCAACTTCCAAGCTTCTTAGTGTGTTCCATTGTCGAGGTATAAAATGTTGTGGTTTATTCATAGGGATGGTGGGGCTGTTTGAAAACTCCAACAGAGGCAAGTTTAAGCTAATTGTATGCTTCTCTTAAGTACGTAAGATCTTAAAGCTATTTAAGACGGTCGTTTCATCCGGAAGTCAGTAACCCTTTCTCCTTTTCCATTAAGTTACCTCCTCCACCATCTGTGACCAAAATTACATTTCCCTAAATTAGACCTGTAATTAAAACAATTAATCAGAGCTGATGCAGTCTCTTCCTGTTTATACTTGGCGTTTTGTTAATTCTTTAAACATTTGGTCACTTCCTTCTCCCTTGGTGGCAAAGTGAACCCCCCACCTTAGCACTGGTGCATCAACCCATTTAAATTGCTGTTATATGTGTGTCTAGTATTAAGCTGCCTGTAACATAACTCCGTTGTTCCTTATTGTGTTAATTGAAATTACATTTTCCTAAATTAGGTATTACAACAATTTATCAGAACTGATTCAGTCTCTAGTCTTCCTGTTTATTCCTGACCTTTTTTTAATACTTTAAATATTTGGTCACTTCCTTCTCCCTTGGTTGCAAAGTGAACCCACCCCCCCCCCCACCCTAGCACTTTTGATAATTTGTGCATCTAACATTTATCAATTTATTGGTGGGTGGGTGGGGGAGGGGGAGTCCATGGGTGAGCATCAATTGTTTCAATGGTAAATAATAGCAAACTGTAAGTTTGTCTACCCAAGAGTATGAACACTGATTGTTTGTGTAGTGTTATTGTTTCCAATATTAAATATAATCGTTTGTATCTCGCTATTAAACATACTGCACAAAGTTAACGTACAAATGGTTCGGTTTCTGTTGAACTAATTATCTTTGGCTTTTTTTATGTATTTGTATGAGATCACTTACACTAAAAATTTTCCTTTTCACCCTCCCAACCCTCCCGCCTCACCCCCACCCCTTGCTAAAAGGAAAACAAGGAAAGGAAAACAAGGAGAAAACATCACATACGCACTTAGTTACTGTTACTGCCTGAGCCCGAATTCTCAATTGACTGAGAAACGTTCTTGTGACTTCACAAATATCTGGTCCTCACGTTTTCCACCTGTTGTTTGTAAACAAATGAATCTTTGAAACCCTTTCTAAACTCTTCTGTTTAGTTGTGGATATTGTGCATATAAACTGTAGGAAGAGAAAAACAACAGGTTTTAACAAATGTGTTCATTATGAAAAAGTGAAAGGCCAAATTTACATTTGAAAACAAAATAAGTTATTAGATGATATCTGTCTTCCTGTTATCTCTAACACAGCTTTATGGCTGCATTGCTCCTCTAGGAGGAAGGTGTTCCCCCGAGTTAACGAACTTGTATGATATACTTCCATCTTAGTCCCTTTCTTTCATTTCCTGAAGCAGTGATAAGATGGCCATCTGATTAAGTTAGGAAGTTTATCAGCGTGTGGTAAGATCATGTGCCACAGTTATTTTCCCCCTGGTGCGTTGATAAGCTATTTCAAGCAAGCGGGTCGGTGACGTCGAATCGTTTGGAAACGCATTCAGATTGGATATTTAAGAGACTCTAGGAAGGAGGTTGTTTTCTTCCTGTTTCTCCCAGGTCTTCGAAGGGGACTATATTTTATGGTTTATAAAATAAGGAGAGAATAAATCACATTTGACATTCTTCCAAAAGGCAGTAAACAAACCAGTTAAAGAAAGTTGTTCTAGATTTCTTTGGCTTCTATTTTTCTGATTGTTTATTTGTGAGAGAGGTTTGCGGTTTGATATTGATGCTTTTTAGTACCTTTCATCTTCTGACATTTCCTTTTGTATTAAATTCAAAATTTCCTGATTGGAGATGAGCTTTGTCTAACAATCTAGTTTCTGGAACTTTTAAATGTTACCCAATTGTGGCTATTGTTTTGAGTATCGAGTGGCCAAACTTAAGATGTAAAGAAATAGTGAGATGACGAAACAAGTACGTAACACTTGGTGATGTTTGGATACAGCAGTTAGTTGTACTGGAGGAGAATCGATGACAAATAATCACTTTAAGACTGTATAAATCGTTGTAGCCCCTGTGATCATATCATCATCTTCCTGCATCTGATTGTCATGGCCATGGATCTTAACCGGGATCGTTTTCATTTTCCGCAGTCGAGGCAGCACTCTCAGGTTCACAAGGGACTTTATCATCCCACGCCAAGTCCAAGGATCTCACTCAGGAACAACTCTAATGGTAAGCTAAGCAAAATTTCTGTTAATGCATGTTTTTCTTTTTCCTTTGCAAAAGTTGTTTTTCTTCTTGGTCTGTGTTTTCTCTATCAATGCAGTTTCTTCCATGTCATTTCTGTATTTACTCATATGCTTATATATAATCATATGCTACAGTAATTTCTGCCAGGTTTCCTCAAGTAAAACTGATCTTATTAGTACAATCACTGCTAGGATGTTCCCATCCAAAAAGGTGCAATTAACTAAATAATTTTACTGTTAGCCATTTGACACAGGGAAATCTCTACTCGGATCCAATTTGCTTGTTAGGCTGAGTCCTAGGTATGCACTGAAAGACAAATGATGTACCGGGCTTAAAAGGTGGCCAACGGATTAGTGAGTAATTGAAGAGTGTTATATTGTGCTTGTCTACATCAGTTGTGTGATGCTATAATCTATATGCAACATTGTGAAATTTGGTACAGAAGATATATGTTATAATATGTGCAACATGGTGAAGTCTGATACAGACATATATAGTTCATAATAGGTGCAACATGGTGAAATCTGGTACTGGTGTGTATTTTATAATATATGCAACATGGTGAAATTTGGTACTGGAGTTTTTATAATATGTGCAACATGGTGAAGTCTGGTACAGACATATATAGTTCATAATATGTGCAACATGGTGAAATCTGGTACCGGTGTGTATTTTATAATATATGCAACATGGTGAAATTTGGTACTGGAGTTTTTATAATATGTGCAACATGGTGAATCTGGCGCAGAAGTGTATTTTATAATATATGCAACATGGTGAAATTTGGTACGAGGTGTATTTTCCTGACCATTTTCAACTAACAGTGTTGACTATTTTTCTTTTTCCATAAAAGTGTCACAGTATCTACCTCTTGAATATCCCAAGTTGAAAGGCATCAAATTGTTATTTTCATTGGACCTTACAGCAGTTTGTGCTAGGCACCATAATGTAATTTTACAGAGTGCAAGTTTGGCTCTTGGCCTCCAAATGTCAGGCCCAATTAAGTGTAAACTATGGCAATTTATGCATGCTGCTTGTTTCTTATCAGTTAGTATAATTTTGTTATTGTAATGCAGAAACAATCTCACTAGCAAGAAATCCATTGTATCAATTTTCTTTCTACCATATTTGGGGTCAACAGAGGTCGAAGCTACAAACTTGTTAATTCCAAACTTTTGCTTGGATGAACATTTGACTTATGATATGGCGTTACACATTCATGTAAAAAATCATTGCTGATCGCTTGACAGTTCAACTCTTCATGTTAATGGTCTCATATAAACATGTCAAGGAATCGATAAGTCTCTTGTGTTTTGGTCATGCAACTATAGGGAATTGTTTTTGCAGGATTCCCAAATGTTAAAACATTTTAGTTTGCAGTCTCGCTGCTCACGATAGAAGCAAAGGAAATGAGAAGTGGCAGAACGCAGCGGGAATGACTATTTCTGCCATATTTATGTCAGTCATCCCAGATCTCCATGACAGTTCTTTAACAAGTTTAGGAAATCCGGGAAGCATGGACTTCACCCTTCGTTTGCCCTTTCCATCACTGGTCACTATTTTTGGGTAACATTGCGTGCAGAATTGCCCCGGTTACAAGACTTGAACCTACTGTAGTGCCTTGAGATTGGCATACTTTGCCAATAGTGGAAGTTATTACAGCTTTATTATGAACACCTAGATCCTGCACTCCTGTGAAGAATTGTCTTTCTTGGACAGTATTGTGAAGTCATCAAGCCTCTTCCATTTCACTGATAAAACATTCAAGTGTCTGTAAAGAAACACACACACACTATTAAATACAACTTGTCAGACCACATGAATTATTTAGTCCGCGTAACATCTTTTCAATGCCCAAGGGTGAATTCTCTGACAACATACCGAAAAACATGGACCAAAGTCAAGTTCTGATACAGTGGTAGACTAAGTTGGACTAAACGTTGATAGTTGCCGATCATACCTACAATATTCCTCCTCACCAGATTCGTTACAGTAAAGTCACTTGCAGCAGAGTATTCTGCAAGATCAACTGTTCATCCCAGAGAGGCTCACTAAGAACTATTGCTGAAGTTAGCACAGAGCGTATAAAGGACAATAACATTTTTTATCAGTACTAAGTCTTATAAGTAGATTGGCTGTTGATGTCCCTACAGTATCGCTGCTATGAAAGTGTGGTAAAAATGAGAGAAACGTTGCTTCTTTAATACTGTACTATCTGGTGGAAGGAGAAAGTACAGTATAAAAGATAGAAACCAACTAGCTGCTCCCATATGTAGCTTTATTATTCTTTCCTTTTCTCTTAAACCCTACAGTGTATGCTAGTGATGGCAATTCCCTCTTTAGTTTCTTTTTTTTTATTGATAATGTAAAATGGTGGCTGTTTGGTGACATACTTGTACTCTCTGAGAGAGCACCTAGTTATTAAGAAAGAATTTGAAGGGGGAAAAAAAGAAAGAGGGATTTTTGTGTGTTTAATTGCATAATTTGCATAAATGCATAAATGCATAATTGCATAAATGCATAATTTGCTGTAATAAGACAGAGCCTAATTCATAAGAAGTTTGTTACGAATGGTATGAGAAGAAATGAGTTCAAGTAAAGGCTGAGTTATTGGAACAGTGTGTTATTAGTAACGGTGCATTGCCTAGACAGAATACTATTCTATCAATGTGGTTAATATGAGGAGAGCATATATATATTTATATTAATGCCAAGAAGTTTGAGTTGACCACATAGTCATTTGCTCAAATGGTAAAATTCTGGAGCATGCAGCCTTTTTCAGCCAAGAGGCTAAATTGGAATTTACTTGTTTATTACATTGTTATCAGCTGCATGTAAGAGTAAATTCAAAGAACAGCAACATGAGACATTCATGAATATGAGTCATAAAGAGAATCAAACAATATTTGAAAAGTTTTGTATGAATTAAAAATAACCTCTTATATTCTGCTGTTTCCTATTCTTCACATTTACCATAGATCAGAGCGGCAGCGATTTTGACTCGGTCACAACCTCTCCGACATTAAACAGCGATGCTGCTAAACATAGGATTTCCGTCAAACCTTCAGCTCGTAGACCCTCCAGCAGAATCAGGTCACCTCAGGTAAGCCATTTCCAGTATAGTTTGGAAAAGTTTTACCTTTGTGAACCTAGTTTTTATTTCAACCTAAAGTATTTTCTATTGTGAACCTGAGGTCACTGGTTCAAATCCTATTCCAACCTCCCCCTCCCCCCCAAAAAAAAATTATCTTTTGCTATTCTAAAATTTAATTTGTACAACAAGTGATTCCCCCCTCCCCTGCCTCTCAGATGTTTAAGTTTAACATGGAAATTGGATTCGAACATTTGAGTATCATCATTGTGTGAAAGATAAAAGAAAAGATTCGGTGTTGAAGAGTGTACAATTTTACATAACTTAATTCCACTACTCACTATCAAATTCAACATGGTCTTGTCATTCTTATTTATTTTCAAAAAGTGAAAGGCGCTCTTGCCTTTCAGGTTTTAAACATTTCTTTCTTGCAACGTTACGGCAGAACGCCAACAGTAGTACCCGTTTACACTCAAGGTTGTAGGCATGTCAGGGAGTCTTTGCATTTTTGATGAAGCCTTAAGATTTTAGAGTACGTCATTGACAGCTAAGGAACTGTTCAATTGTGTCACATTTCAAGGATAATTAAATAACAAGGTTGCAAAGGAAGTGGAGCTCTTAAAACCTATGTGCCATAATGACATGGCAGACAAACTGCTGTGATCCATAGTCCTGGACTAAGCGAGGAGTTTATATCTGACAACAATAGTTTGCCTATCAATTTGACAACCGTCTCCAGAGTAAGGACAAGATAGTCAGATGGAGTTTGCTCTTATATATATTTGGAATATTCTTTGTCTTCTCTGTTTAAACTCACATTTTTCCGTCACTGGAATAATGTCAATAATATACAGCTTTACAACTTAGCAACCTTGCATCATTGTTGCTGTTAAAGTACTACGGACACCTTGCCAATTTGTCCCATACGAATTACATCTGTTTGTGTGTGATAATTTCATTCAAAGTCTGTTGAAATTTTGCGAAAAGCTCCTTTTGGTTTCCAAGATATACGCATTTGAAAGTTTAGATAAATCTGGGAACTCAATAAATATTTGCAAACTATGATCTGGACTCTGTGGAGTGTTTCGCTCATCAAAATTTCTTATTTTAGCCCTTTATTAGTTAATCCTTAATTACAATCCCACATATGTCATTTGTATAATGTGGTGTTCCTCTTTTCAAAGCAGAGAAAATATTTCAAAAAGCAACTGTAGGGCACAAACCTGTGTTCAGTGTCCTTGCAATGTAGGTTGTAAAAACAATGGAATAACATAACAGAAACTTAGGCAGTCACTCTTTTACATCATCAGTGTGCATAATTAGCTGATGTTTCTTCATTAATGAAACTAGAATTGTATGTATTTTAGAGACCCTGCAAGCAGGAACTCGCGAAGAAGCCATCATTGGCTTATCAAAGCCGCAAGCTGACTGAAGTCAGTCATTTAGATTCCTCTATGAGACTGACTTCGGTCAGCTTGCGGCTTTGATAAGCCAATGATGGCTTCTTCGCCAGTTCCTGCTTGTATTTAAGGTCCACGATTATGAATTGTCAATTGTCAACAACTCTGTAACTGGACGACATACATTACTCTTGGAGTGACTCGAACTCAGGACCTTATGATTGAAAGGCACTGGCGTTAACCACTGAGCTAACACTCCACTGAGCTAACACACCAAAATTAAGAAAGGACTTGTAAAATGGTCAATCTTTGATGGATTTTGATGGGAGTTGCAGCTATTTCATGATTTCTAATGCCTATCAGAGTAATTAGGTCAATGCTGTTCATACAGTACAGTAGATGTCCGTAGACCTTTAAAGTGTCACTCTTTTTAGTTTGGCTGTCACCTTGGTGAGCAATGAGCAATCAAAAAATTTCAATATGATGTAAAATATCATTCTACTCAGGGAATAACAAAAATCTATGTTAACATTTTGATCTATCAGTTTTGACTTTTATGAATTTATTTGTCATAAAAGACTGGAAATGCTTTAGGTTCTCTTCAGGACTGAAACACTGTGATGAATCTCCTATGAACATGTTTGTTCCTGTGAGCAATTACCAGCTGTTGTTGGCAAATTGCAGTAAATTAAACACAGTGGAAAGTTCAACACTCTACTGACGGTTTCTATTTTATGCCTTTTAACAACTCTCCCCCCTTTTTCCAGTTATAGATATATAATTTTTTCCTTACTTATTATGTTTTTGCTTGTTTATTTTTCATTTCATATTTCTTTTTTTATTTTCTTTTATTCCTTTGCACTGTGAATTGATGACCCCAAATTTCCACGAAAACCTGATTCCGATGGTTCACAATGTTTTCCAACCCTGGTTCTGTGTACAAATACTACTCTCCAATATGGCCAGTTGGCCAAGAACAGTATTTTGCACAACTTGTTGCTAAGCAATTTGACATCCTTTTTTCCCCCTGTGGACATGATGTGATATTTCCCTTGAAGTAAGAAAGTAAAGAATCATATCTAATATTGAATTGAAGTTGACAAGATTTTAACCGCTGGTGTGGTCATTGTCTCTTATGGTAATGAACAACTTCCCCGTTTGACTCTTCAAGTAAGTTGATCGAATTTCACATTGGCCAGATATGCACTTGGATGCTAATCGTTGTGAGAGTCAATGCAATTACACCATGGACAGGGAAGATTGAAGGAATTCATACATGAAGAACATTACGATGCTGCCAAGTTAACAACATGGAAATACTCACACCCACGCTTCTGTGACAGACTAGCATTTTGCACGTTTTTGAAGATATATCCTTGGCCTCAATTTCAGGTAATTTATTCCACACCTGAAGCTATCTCTACCCTGACCTGGATTGAAACACCAACATGGTAGTAGAGGAGGACGACATCTCTCTACAATGTCCCGTTTGTCTTACCGTCCATGTTTCTTGTTCTCTCTGCAGCAGACAACTCCGACAGCCTTTGATTTTGATGCCAACTCGCTCTCCTTCGCCTCTGAAAGTAAGTCCAATAGGAACAGATTTATCAATCGCGATTACTCGTATCTCATCAATCGTCCAGTCCCCAGGCCCCCAGGTCGGCCAATCACAGCATTCTCCACGCTGAATGGGAGGCCGAGGCGCTTGGGTAACTACACTTACAAGGTGGTTCCCTCGTGGTGTCGAGGCCTGAACCCACCTTTGGAGGAGTGCGAGCTGGAGAGTAGTATGTCATCCTCCACCGACAGTGACAGCAGCGAGGACAGAAGCAGTTTGGAGGACTCTGTCCAGATAAACGATTGGCCGGAAAATCAAGAAGTCGAAATAACCGATATAAATACCATGATTAGAAGATGGTCGTCACATGCAAGTGAAGGTATTGCACAGCATGCTGGGTAAAATGGCATGCTGGGTAATAAGGCATGCTGGCTGATAATGCATGCTGCGCAACCATGGTACCGCACGTGTGGTTAGTGCTGGCGGGACATTCGCATGTGACATGGGTCGGTGGTATTCCAAAATGGGTGCTGGGTAGTCGGTACGAAAAGTAGGGGGAAACTCAAATTTGACACAGGTGCTTTGATTGGTCACACATTTGCATGCATGGCTTGCAGTACGTGAAAGCCACCCAACCTTTGAATGTTTCAAGCTTGATTGCAGTATGTTGCTTTGTTACATTAATGATAATGTAGAGCCTTGATAGTGGTAGTTTAGTTTTTAAGGGTGAAAAAACAAATTTCGATTATCATGCACTTTCGTACGAAAATGTCAACAAGGTGTTCAATGATGGTGCACTTAACACTTTGAACTGGCAAATGCTATCCACTGTCTTTTTAATCCCTCTAGTTGTGTTCATTCTAGCTTTGCAGTGTGTTAATGAAATGCACGTCTATATTTAATGTATTTTGACAATTAATTGAAGGAAACTAAGAATAACTCCTTGAAAGAATCAAGTCTTCAGTCAATACATTGGACAAAAGACAAATATTGAGCTGATATATGTAAGCTTCCAAAAGACAAGAATTTCTTGATAGTGATGACTTGGACCCCAGCTTACCAAAAGTTAGTTCATTGTTGACTTCACTATTTCAAGTTTGTACTCCCTTCATATTGCTATGGCTCCTATGCTGTTAACTGTTAACTGTCAGAGTTTGTGCTGTTGGGCTTGCACACTTTAATAATCACATTGTACAGTCAAGATGTTGTATTTCCATCCATTGTAATTCAAACCTTTGGGGTATC
>JAIPMN010005511.1:0-11709 GCA_020650975.1 Apostichopus californicus
TCAAATGTTGTTGCAATGCTTTCATTATGTGAAGCAAATATATTGCAGTCTTTATATGAAAAATGGATCAATAACTTAAATCTACGTAATAAGCTTTCTTATATAACGGAACGTATAGTTACTAGAACTACGTGTTTGATAGGTTTACGATCTTCTAATGGATTTCAACAAGAAGATACTTAACAATGATAACAATGAGTAAACTGTTCTTTAAGTAAACCATTTGATAACAAATATTTAGAATTTATATTATTCACATCATCTCTGGTAATGGAATTGCAGCTGTAAATTGGCCTTTACTTCGTAGTAATCTAGTTTGTGTTAATTTTATTCATCACATTTTAGGTAATATGATCATTACCACCTAAACGAAATTGCATACGTCAACTTCTACGATAAACTATCGATGTCTAGTAGCAAGATTCTGATTCCAACTTTTTCGTATTTTTATACAATATCAATCGATTTCATAAACCAAAATTCCTTAAGCGAATTCAGTTATTAATTACCAGTAAACACTGTTTAAATACCAAATTTCATAATGATTAAATCGTTTTAAACTCACTTTTCCCTTCTTTTATTACAGAATGCCCGACAAACTCCCCTCGAGGATATAGACAGCAAAATTCAACGTATGTTTTATTCTGCCATTAATATCCTAGCAACTATTTTACCACTTTATAGCAAACTTTGATCGATTGTTTCAAACATATTTTTTTGTCTAATAAATTTACATTTTTATGATATATTCTTACACCAATCACATTATTTCATCTTCATAAACATATTTGTTTGTTAACTAAAATCTCGACGAGGTTAATCAACCCCTATGGAGGTTATTCTATACAGCCTCAGTTTATTGTTCAGGTAAGGAGCATATATTTCCGTTGTTTAGCTTGGTGACTTTTTGTTTTGTTTTGTTTTCATTTCTTGATATTAATTACGAAACTACAATTGTTGTCAAATTCTGAGTTAAATGAATTTGAGCAGCTCGAAAATATTTAAAAACACATTAATTTCATATTGTGTGGACACACACAGCGTTTTTCTCCATATTTATCATGTTATGCGATATTAATGTTGATTCTGACCCAATACTGTTATGAAAATAATAACTCTTATTACATCAAGAAATCAATCATGTGCCACGCTGGTGAGAATTTTACTACAAAAATTAACATTGCATTGATAAATGTAAACGTTGTTTTTAACGGTAGGACCGATATGAATTTTTAATATCGTTGCAATTTCCATTCTTCTCCATTTGTGTGCTTTTATATGCTGAAGTCAGTTTCATTTTCTTTTAATCGCTTAAAAAAATTTCATTTTTCGCCAATAGTATTGAAGGCAATGTCAGCATCAAAAAAGCAAACAAAAATGCAAAGCCCTTGGTTTGTAAATTTCTTGTTTAAATTTCTTTCTATTCATGTATGGTAATGTGAAAACATCTCCCTTGATAAATAACTCATTATTAACTAAGAGCTATATGAATGATTTGTTTTACAGAGTCCTATTTCTTTTATCGTGAATCCGAGTTTCCCGTAGACTGTTACGATGCTATGCGCCAATGTTCCTCTTCTATCGACAGCGGCGTCTACCTCATCAAACCCGCTGGTTATCCGGAACCATTTGAAGTTTACTGCGATAACAGCTTAGAAAATGGTGGATGGACGGTATGTAATTTAATATTTCCTATGTCCAATTTAGCAAAACTATTCTTTCTTCTTTTTTCCATTCTTTTTTGAATAACAAAATTACTAACTCTGATAATTTAATATTTGTATCTACGTTGAGAGTGTATTATGTGGCTTTCAGTTCAACGTGTCTATTCAATTCACGAAAAGGTAATTATTTCCTTAACTCAACCGCTGAAGTAAGATGAAATTGGCCGGTTTGGGTAAAAAAAAATTATCTTCATCATTTTAATTTTTGATTCTATTAGATACGAAAACAATAGTTGAAATATTAAAAGTGAGGTTTGTTATAGCCAGGTTAATCATATTCTTTTGTTCGAAATATTGAACTGTAATTTTGTGTTTCATGTGTGAAAAGCAATTATATATAATGAAGTGTGAACGAGCGAAGACCCGTTTATATTCGACTGAATGATTATAACCCAAATTATTTATCTTCATTAAATGAAATATTGAATTAGTCTGATTGCCTGCAAATGTCTTCTTTTTGAGTAACGTATGATTAGTTTAAACTCATCATAAAAGCTGGCTCCTAAAATTAAAAAAAAAACGCTTTTTTAACACTACTTACATTTGGTTTGTCAACAGGTACTGCAACGTCGACTGGATGGATCAATTGACTTTAATCGAAAATGGGAGGAATATGAGGCTGGATTTGGATTTCTCTCAAATGAGTTTTGGCTTGGAAATGACAGAATTGCATATCTAACAAACCAGAGAACTTACCAACTTCGAATTGAAATGACAAAAGCAGATGGCTCCATGTTTAACTTGTCATACGACGACTTTCGCATCAGTGACGGATACAGTAACTATAAACTTGTCAGTGTCGGACAAGCTAATCTAACGTCAGGTACGTTGTAGTTCTATACCCTTTATAGTAGGACCGTAAAAAGCAACATAGATCGTTTGCTATTTTCTTTGACCATCAATTGTACACAATCACTTGAATAGAAACTATAATTTGGTAGTTTGATACAGTATTTAATATGCCAACATATCAAAATTTCTGACGAAAGTGATCAATGACTTAATATAGCAAACTTAAACACATAGTACAAGAAATACATTTTAAACACAGGTACCTTGCTCAGTATACCTTCCACTGAAATATCGGGATCAAAGTTATTCACGAACTGTTAACTAAGTATTGATTGGGAAATAACTGTTTCAATTCATCTGATTCAAGAACAGACAATTGTGATCCAACTGTTATGATCCAAACTATGGTGATCCAACCAAACAATATTTGGGCTAGTAACTTTTGTTATTGGTTTGAGAAGTTATAAATTATTTTTAAATATACGAACAGCAGACAAGAATGTCAAAATAAACCATGTTAGTCTCGTAAGATTCCACAGCAAACAAGATGGAGTTGTATCTCTTCATTTACCGTTATTGCAAGTTGCTTTGTCAGCCTCCATAGTAAATGTATTTTTTCTTCTTTGTTTACCATCATATACTACATGGACTGTTGTATACGCACCAAGGTATTGTGATTTTCTCTAAAATGCATTGTTCAGTGAAACAGTATGTTCATGCTATGTTTTCTTTGCAGACGTCCCTATCACTTTGTGTCCAACCAACAAAGTGTTTGGCAACTGTACTTGTGAGGGCTCTTGTTCCGACCCAGACGGTTGCACTAATTCCTGCAGTAGTGGATCAACAAGTTGTGTTTGCCCTTCTGGTTACCTGATGGACGATGATACTTGTCAACCCGAAAGAGAGTGTGGATGTTACCTGTCTGGAGCCAATGACGGCAGGGGATTAGTTTTGCCGGTAAGGTGTACTCTCGCTAATTTATAACAAATGTCTAACATATCATCAAAACTGAAATTAACTTCAATAGTTGTGTTCCGTCGAACAAAGTCATTGAATCATTCCCAATCGTAAACATCGAATGCTTAATATTTTTGATATAGCACATGTTTGCATGTTAATTAATACGCAATATTTGCTTTGTTCTTGTGTCATTAGATATCTTTAGCTCAAAAAGATGTGTAATTATCCTCTTCGAGCTAGCTGGCTGTGTTTTATTGCTGTGTTTTATGCTTTATTCTAATGGTGATTTAACTTTATGTACATTTAACTTACAAATGTAGTTTGAAGTTAGTTCATCAAAGTTCTGTTTATTAATTGCAGGAGGGAGAGGAATACATTGCTCCCAATTGTCAGAGCAGATGTTCCTGCAGTAATGGTCAGTTAGATTGCGATGACAGCTATCAGTGCCACCCTAACGCAATCTGTGAAGAAAGAGACGATCTCTTGCAGTGTTACTGTAATGCAGGGTACACGGGAAATGGTTTGTTATGTACAAGGCTAGTACCACCGTCAGACTGCCAAGAAATATACGAAAGTGGAGAGAGAGATAATGGTATTTACCAAATCAAGCCAACCTCTGGTTCGCCTTTCGACGTATACTGTAACATGACAGATGAAGGAGGTTGGACGGTAAGGTGCAGCCTATTGTATTTACTTTGAGTGGTAAATAACGCATAACCAATTGGTATGCCTCTATTTCTAACTTTTAATGTGCTACCTGAATCATGATCGGCGGCGAGAAAATAAGAATAATTTAAAGAGTAGTTAGTTGCTAGATGAACATGAAAGGAGCAGAAAGAATGGATATGTAATCAGTTTTATGAATGAAGATTTATTAGAGCTTTACTGTAGTTTTCAAGTTTATATATAATATAAATATAACTGGTAGTTCACTTTCGAAACTGAAAAGAGAGTGGCTATCACGTTTTGTCACATTTTTGTCCAAGCTTGGTAATTTCGATTACGTTTCTTCCGTATTGCAGGTTTTCCAGCGTCATATTGACGGGTCTCAAGATTTCTTCCTGTACTGGGATAATTACAAGCAAGGTTTCGGTAGTCTTACCAACAACTTCTGGTTAGGCAATGACAAGATATACAGCTTCACGAACCAACGACGTTATCAACTGAGAGTAGATTTAGTAAATAGCAACGGGGTGCCATATTTTGCTAAATACGACTTTTTTCGTATCAACGACGAAAATGACAACTACAGACTCCAACTTGGTAGTTATCGGTCCGAAAGCAATGCAGGTAAGTCTCCAAAGATATGCAATGTTATTAAGGTATATTAATATAGCTGACAATGTAAATGTTAGAAGTGCAATAGAGGTCTTGACAATTGCTAAAAAACATCAAATCAGTGTAAAGTTGTTGAATCTGACTTAATTGTGTCAGATGAACCGTCCTCCTGGAAATATATTGTAGTCGTTAATTAGCTGCATCTGTACTACTTGTTTTTTTTTTCATTTTAAAGTTGGTGTTGACTTGACATTGATATGTGATCATTTGAACGTACGCTTAGCTCTCTTAATATTTTATATACGATGTCTTAACCAAATGCAAACTTGTATTTACATTTTTGTAACTCGATGGATTCATATATTTTGAAGAAGGCCAAAGACATTATACAAATCATTTAGCATGAATGCATTAGCCATGAAACTGTAAACGGTGGTTACTATGGATAACAATTTACCGCTGGTTTGACAAACTTCATGCGTCTTCCCCCTATTAGACAATACAATGCATTTTATTAAACATTCAACATCGTTTCACCTTTACATACCTTTATACTCAAGACAAATCTCAACACGTCTGATTCAGAAAGAGACAGTTTAGGCAAAATTGAAAGTATGAGTATATAAAGCTTGTTTATATAGTACCTAATGTTTATGTTTTAAGTGACTGTCTTGTTAATGAAGAAAAAATCAAAATAAGGAAGGAAGTTTTTCTGATGAAGACTGTTAGTTGACCAAACGGAAACAACAAAATATATATCTCTGTGCTAAATACAGCATTTGTTTGAACAAAGATCAATATATATATATATATAAATATATAAATATATATATATATATTCACGCTGGGAAAATTAATCAAAAATAAATAATATTACGTCTGTTTTACAGTTCCGTGCGGTTCTAAAACCAATGACACGTTTAAACTTTCTTACATGTTAAAGAAAGAAGTTACTTTACAGCAAGCAATACTAGAACATATACGTTTGATGGAGCACATTGCATTTAGAGAGGGACAATTAAAAGTATATACCAAAACACCATACCAAAAGCCCGCCTATCATCATTCAACTGGAATCAAATATTTATGATATTATATGAAATGTTTATAGATGATAGATACGAAAAATCGACAAGTAGTTAACATATTCACCCTTTCAAATTATTTCAAATGCTAACTGACTGCTTAATTGTGATACAAAATATTAGTTTGCTCTCTTATTCCGCGGTACTCGCCTAGCCCCTTTATCACAATTACACACAAAAAACATTACAGATGTATTTCAATTATACTCTAATAGATCAATCTGCAACGTGGTTGCTAATCTCCCACACCTCCCCCCCCCCCCAAATCTCCCTCCCTAAATCAGACAATGTTAGTAATATTCCGTTCCTAGCAAGTATAATTTATCCGCGGTTCTTGATATTCACATATAAAAATATGGAAGATTATGTCTATAATTCTTATTTCGTACATACGTATAAAATGTAAGCTAACTTTATTGTATCACCTATGTTTGCTGCAGGAGACAGTCTTACTTATAATCACAACCGACCATTCACCACACGTGACCGTGACAACGATGCTTGGGGTAACAACTGTGCAAAGGATTATAATTATTGTTATTATTATTATTATTACTATTGTAACGGTGCATGGTGGTACAATCATTGTGCTTACACTTCTCTCAACTCACCATATGGACAGAACAGTTTCGCTTGGTACCATCTACCTTCCGGTAATTACAACATCAAATTTTCCGAGATGAAACTACTTCCGGTATGATGGCTAACCTGCTTATACTTCACAACGAATAATCGTATAACTTAATAACGATCGTCAACGATACACTAAATTTGTGATTCTTTGACGCTAATGTTTAACAAAAGCGGCAATATTCTGCTATAATAAGGTTAATATAGTATTTATCTGAAGGATGACTGTTCTACTGGTCGT
Organism: Apostichopus californicus; assembly: GCA_020650975.1. NCBI lineage: Eukaryota > Metazoa > Echinodermata > Holothuroidea > Aspidochirotida > Stichopodidae > Apostichopus > Apostichopus californicus. The sequence goes on from JAIPMN010005511.1 coordinate 6,711, forward strand.
AAGAAGATACAAATAATTCATTTTCAAGATGAGCTTTAAGGTAAAGAATCACATTAATTTGTATGCATTTTTAAGTTAACGGTATTTAGTTACATACTGAAATAAATTAAACTAGATAATAAATGTAGTTGTACGTGCATGTATAATTTAAGAGACTCTGTTTCAAATTAACTAATTTTATTCTGATTTGGGAAATAAAAATATGATTGCTTTTTTTCAGCTTAAATGACATTGAAAGGCATTTCGGCTAGATTACATGATTATCAACAAATTACCATACTATATGCATAGTCTTCTGCGTAGTGAATATTACGCGTTAGTAATAAAGAATACTATACTGTGTTTGAATTATTTTTAACACTTTTTAAGTTAACTTCTTCACGGAATAGTTAAGCATGGCACTTGATGGGCTTGACCAATCGGTTACTGTTTTTCCGAAATGTTTTTATACGTGCCTGCATGTTTATGTTACTGTGTGTATCATTGTTCTGGTAATGTTGATTAAGAGTGACCTAAACATCAAATTATAAATAAAGAGAAAATGTTTATCAAACTTGGTCTTCTCGTTTCATTTTAATAAAAATGTAGAGCTTCACACTGGAGTGATGCAAGCAGTTAAAACTCAATGGAATAGAAATAAACCACAGATGGCTGGCAAATCTTGATCAGCCTATTTATAAATAGTATTATGGTAAACTGTCAGTAATCGGTAGTTAATATTTAATGTTTAACCAAACATCGTGTAGAATAGTTTGAAAGGAGAACGTCGCACCTCTACCTCAACTATCACTATAGATCACATGTTGCTCACAATGTCGCTTAGGTCTGTTAAAGCGAGCTAAATAGCGGCGATTGTTGTTACTACCACGACAAACAAAAACATAATCATACTGAAAACAGCTCAACAGAATATCGTGGGTATTCAAACTGATTAAGACCATAGAACTGTCCCAGCCCCTTACGTTAAAATATTGACATCGCCACGGTACCCTTAACAACAAATTACCCAAGATGAAATACAGGCAAGGAATAAACGCAAGTTGACTGCATCGTACTCTCAGCTCCTGCAATACTAGCCCCCCCCCCCCACTCCCTGAAAACAAGCACAATTAGACCATTGCTATTATTGTGTAAAAACACATGGTGAAGTTGCTAATTTTGCAATTTCGGTGCCATTGAAAAAGTAGTCTACACCCTCGCAACTTGACCTGTATTTGGAAGACACCTTTTCATGAAGGTTAATCTGTTTAGAAGATGTCATATGGTGTACAAAAAAAATCAATTTCCTTCTAACCCTCAACCCAACAACAGTCTTCTTCTCTTAAGGCAGATTTCCGGTTTTGCATAGAAAGAAACTGGTGTGTGATTCCAGGTTAAATTAAATATAGGGATCAACCTCATCTAAGGATTATATAGCACAGTTGGTAGACCACATGAATATCTTGGAGACCCAAGTTTGAGTCCTGTTCTAGCCAATAACTCATGTGCTCTTTGTGAGTATATACATTCACGACGCACTTTCGTTTCATGAATTAAAGCAGAAGCTATAGGTTTTTATTCACGTTTTGGGGGGTTCTTTTATTGGCAACGTTCTATTTGTTGTCACGAGGCACACCGCTCGACAAAGCATCATATTTTAACCATAAAGAGATGATTCCAAATAATTGTATAAGTGTATTGCCCTTTCAAGTGGACCATGCTGTTTAAGTGTGCTGATTTCCCTTCCTTTACTGATATTTGTTTCAAAACAACCAGCTTCACACATTAAATGTTTTCTTGAAAGACTGTAAGAATCGTATGAAATAGTCGTCACGAGGGGCATCTGCAGTAATAGTTTCTTGTCACTGAAGCTTCCATCTCCAGACAAAATAAAATCAATACATGTTATGGTATGTTTTACGTTGTTTCTTCTTGTTTCTCTCTATCTCTTTTGGCAAAGTAGCACATTCCGCTGCGATACGTCACTATCTGAACTTAAATTAAACTAAGCATTTCAAGTGAGAAAAGAAAACAAGAATCCGAACAGTTGTTGTTAAGCACAGAATAAACCCGTATCGCATCCAGTAAACCAAAATGAAGCAAACCAAAGATGACAAAGCTGAATAAATACAAGAAAACGAAAAATGTGCAATTGTGCATGGAATATCACATTACAAATAATTTATGCATGGAATATCACATTACAAATAATTTATGCAACAAGAATGAAATAATATATATAGGCTATATATAAATAATATAGTTTATATCAGTGTTATAAAACGTTTATCATAAAGACATGCTTATCATGTCCAATAGTGAGAGTAAATCAAAGTAAATTTAGTAAAGATTCACTAGATTCCTGTACCTATCAATCGAAAGGAATATCCGTTTGCCAAAAAAAAAAAAATATGATCGCGTTTGCATAGCTTGTACCAATAATCAACTTTAAAGGAGAAATACAATTAAACACGGATTATTCGGTTCATGGCTATTTGAATCCAATACCCGACATTCATAACTCTTTATGTATCGTACGAGTATCAATATGCAATTTATTAACATATTTCTACATGAAAACTTAGCATCAAACCACATTTTTTGTTAAAGTAAAGTTAAAATATAATGCAATGTAAGGCAGTAAAATAATGTACCATTGAACTTTTATTTCTTGAATAAATATATCTGAAAATCCGATCATGCGTACCTGACTAGCGTTTCATATTAAAACATGAGAATATATGCTTACTGACATGCATCACATCAGTCTATTAAAGCGATATCTTACATTTCGGTGCTCACAGTCTAACATTACTCCATAGTGAAGTTGCTTTGGCAATGACAGTAAAGGATGCTCTGCAGGGTAGCTGAGAGTCGGGTTGGGCTTTGGGACAATGATATCACCGGGCTGTCTGTTATACACTTTATTTAGTATATATGACGGAAATGAGAACGAATTATTCTTAGGGTGATATTTCGCGGAATCCACTGATCGAATATGGCCCTATCCCCCCCATCCCCCTGATGCATCGTTCATATGAGCTAAAGGCCTTCAGCCAAGAGAAAACGTTGGAGCTGTAAAATATTATTTCTTTAGAGAAGTATTGCGGTCAATAAGAAATATCGGTAAACGGAACATAATGAATTCAGTACTTACTCGTCATGGTCATAGCTACTATAGTAACTGTATTCATTACACTTTGTAACCCAAATATGAAACGTTTCTATTAAATATGTTCAACGAAACATTAATAATATGTGCAATATTGTCGCCGTATTTGCACAATCATAAATTGAGATATCAATGTAACTTCCCAATGTCAATTTCGTATATAGCTTATTCTAACTAGCCATGCATTACTTAAAGCATCCATATCTGACACTACTCATGTTCTTAGTACTATGTGTGTGTCTCAATCCTCCTCCGAACACGATTATACTGGGATCGAAACATATGATCCTTTAGTTTATATATATTTTAAAATAAATTTGTTTCCAACAATCTATTCTCCCCTCAAATCAATGCCGATGATAGAGTGGGGGTAGCTTATAGATGATAAACTTTATAACTGACGTGAAAACGCTCCAACTGTCTAGCAAATTACTGCAAATAATTCCCTCTGAAGAAATCGCCGATTTGAAATATATGTCTCCAAAGAGTGCAATGTTTGCCCACAGATGAAGTCCAACACCACAGTTTGTACTGCTAGCATTCGTATCGATGCGCAATAGACTATACCGGGAAATGCTAACAACAACTTCCTTTCCCAACGTTGGCATCAGTGAGGGAGGGCGTTGATAAATCATCGCATATGCATTATGATCATTTATACTTCTGAAAACATATAGCTGTGTAGAGTCGTGGTCCATATTATAACTAGTGTAACGTTAGTATTACTTTTTATGTCACTGAGGTATTATATTCAGTTTTAATTAGATTGAGCAAAAGATAGTTCACCTTGAAGGTAACATTGAACACCGCTTGATACCTCAGTAGCGTGTATACATCGAGCTGAGATATATAGATCACAGATGCCATCTTTACTCTGTTTGACAAATATTTAATTAAGTTTCGGCAGAAGATAACCTGGGCATGAATACTAATCAAAGATCTTTCACTGATTTATATAAACTCTCTTCCTCAGTCCCATTAGCTCGCACAAGTTTAAACGATGAAGGTAACAGTGGGAAACCTCAGGTACATAATGCATTGTAACATAATGCATGGGTACGAAAATCAGCACATTAACTTCACTGCGCTGTACCACTCAGGTATGTGCGTGTCAATGGGACGTTGACCACATAGTCATGACTGACAAGCCGAGACTAGTTTGGCTGCTATACAGACACAATTTACGGTATCAAAACATGTCTTCTTTTTTTAAGTTATTCCGTCCTAAGATTTTTATCACCCTTACTTTCACTTGGAGTAACGAGATTATGTGAGGTATTGCAATATGTAACAACCAGTTGCAAACGAGTTCTTTTTGATAGTCAAATTATGTTAAATTCATAGTATACCATGTTTAGGTACTGCTGAAGGGAATACTGTGGACCTCTGTAGCTGTGCACAGGTTTGTTAAACGACGTTAAGATATTTACCATTGGTATCCTTGTTATACTTTTTAATGTATAAACTATTGAACTGCTATTATTATTAATATTATTTTCATGTGTTGCTTTGTTTGGTTATAACTCTTGTATATGTAGCCTATGACTGCGATTTGTTTTAACAAATATACCCAAAAGCTTCGGTCGTATTACGATTATGTTCTTTCTATTATTTAATATATTGACACGATGGTCTTGGCATTGATCCGAATAGTCACACGGTCTAGCCTATGGTGGCTTTAAGATCAAACTTGGAAATGGCATGGTATCTCTTTTACCCTTAACTAAACTTAACACATCACTTCTGATTACGTTACATTTCTAAAAGCCAAGCACGTCGTGGCATCAGCTTTCTACCGTACTCTCCTACTTCCTTATAACTCCTCGTCACCGTCAGAATAAAAATACT
>JAIPMN010005512.1:0-17517 GCA_020650975.1 Apostichopus californicus
TGAGAGATAAATTCAAAGGATTAATTTAAAGTAATAGATCCACAATAAGAAACAACAACACAACAGTGAATGCACTGTCTATTTGGCTACCATCCTACTAAGAACAGAACGGATTTTCATTTTACTTAATAAAATGACCATAAATGAAGTCATTTTATAGCTATCAGCAGTTTGAGATCCTACACTCGATATGGGTTGAAGAAGTACATCAAGCTAATTTTATTAAGCTTCTGAATTGCAATTTTTTTCATAAAGATAATAATGTATGGAAAATATACCATGCGAAACCATGATATAAGGTACTGAGGACATGATAACAGTTGGCAACATGATCATATGCGATTAAGACGAAAACAAGTAGAACATACAAGTAATAATCAGTGGGAATTTCTTATCATTCTAAAAGTTCGTAGTTGCTAGATATACAAAGTAAATCACTCTCATGTGACAATAAAGATGTTAACATTCTCCAGATATCTGTTTCTGTAAAATACATTCCAAATAGAAACTTTGGTTTATCACCCATAATTTACGAAGACAGGAGACTACTCATATGTCATGTTCATACAGCCTCTCGGACGGACTACACATTATCATCAAATATGGAAAGAAATAAGTGAGAACATGGCAAATGTTGCATACACGTGTGATCGCTTAATATTCAGTAAAGCTCTTTATCACCCAAAATGTCCGTTGTTTATCGATAGACGTTGTATTTCACTGGCGTGCCAACAAAAAAGATAACGTACCATTGATATCAGTTCATCAATAAAAACAAAAAACAAACACGAACTTTGGTACCACCCATAGTACTTGAAGATAGTGGATTACTCACAATGGAACGGCGCCATTTGATATCCACGTGACTCAAATCCACCCGTTCTAGCCCAAACACCAAACCTAACTATAGCAAATTCTGGGTATTTGGGTCTTTTTAAACTTAGTCTATCCGTAATAGACATGTAATCCTTGGTCAGCTACTATCGGTTATAATGTATTTATTACTTGAACACTTAGCATGTGATACAATAAAGTATATATTGAATCGATTGATATGTACAGTACAATAATTCATGTAGACATTGGATTCATCACTACAAAAAAGTCGCCATTTTATTTTATACCTGGGATTATATGTGCTTGACATTTTACCTCTTATTTTTAGTATTGGGGACTTGTCAGTTCCAACGGTAAATACACTTGTCCTTGCATTTCTTTAACACGAAATATATTTTATTGAAGGAATTACTGTAAATGTCTTGCAATGCCCTGTTTATTAGGCGACTTAATTTTGTAATGCGTCACATTATTGACCGATCAGAATGTGTAGTATTCATACATTAATTCAATACTGATTTCTTCTAGTCATAAGCATGTTCAACTAGGCATTTTTGAATGCTGCACCTCTTCTTACATAACGTAGGCTAAAAGTTAAGATGCATTAACTCGCCGTCGTGTTGTTGAGTCGGTATTAAAGGTCTATGGGCACCTGTGAACAATATTGTCCCTATCACTCTAATATTCATTTACAAATCACGAAAATACATACAAAATCCATCAAAAAGATTGACCATTTTACAATTATTCTCTTCATTATAGTTTATTTATGAATAAACATTAACTAAGTATGCATATTGATGATGTAAAGGGAGTGACAGCTTAATTTTCTGTTATGTTATTCCTTTGTTTTTACAACGGTTACCTTCGTTTTTTTGTCGATTCTTTGAAATAAGTTATTGTCTTCATTGAAAAAAGTGACATCAAATTATTCAAATGATATATGCGGGCTCGTAATTAGGGGTTAACATATTAAGGGATAACATAAGAGATTTTGTTAGACCATCACTTCACGACATAGGTTGCATATATTTAATGAGTTCCCCAGATGTATTAAAACTTCAACTACAAGAAATTTACTGAATAAGGAACATTGTAGCTAAGTGTTCGTAGTACTTTAAAGATATAAGAATTGTGTTTGTCTGGAAAGAATTTTAGAGACTAGTTTGGGTCAATGTGGCAACGACTCTGAAAACTCTCGCTTTTCAGATATATCTTGTTATCTCCTATATAATTTAAAGATTATAAGCACAATTGGAAGAGGGAGATGTTAATTCAGTTTCCCTGCAATCTGTAGCACTATGGTGATATTCTTGTTATCACGTAGCGACTTTAAAGCACACAAATCAAATGTCAGGAAGAGGAATTACAGTCCTTTGGAATGTTCTCTGATACCTGATTTGGAACCAAAGGAGCTCAAGCATTTTGGAAATATAATAGAAGTAATGTAGAAACGACTAATTTCTTTTCTTTTCTTCGTTTTGTTGTGCAAAACTTTTACTTTCATGGATGTAATGCCACGCTGAGATTGGCTTCAATTTTTTGACCGATTTTGTATTTTCACAGGAGGAGTGAATCCCCCGCCCCCGGAGATAGATATATATCCACAAGTAACAAATTACCATTTTGCATACATACTGTAAAAAACATTACACATATTAAAAAGAAACTGAAATATAATTGTATTTGTTTACTGTTCTTATCTGTTAATATCGAATGCGGTATTCTATTGATTTCACATATGTATTTGGAAGATTATCGAACAATATACCATAAACCAGTGAAACCGAATATAATATGCCCGTGTGAAGTTTATTATTAGATAGTTATATGAAAACAAAGAGCTTTGATACTCAAAAGCATTTTATGAATACAAACTTGACAAAAAACTATTGTCATTATGAAACAGAAATGAACAGATTCAGGCAATAAAAATACTATTGTTTTGAATCAGACCTTTATTAATTGAATTTAACAATTTATTTAAGAAGCGAGGTACACACTTATCAAAGCATTATTTTAAACAAGAAACCTTAGAATCAAATGAAAAACAATGTATAGAAACTACATGAGTGCTTTCCTATGGCGCGAAAAAAACATCGGAAAATCATCGTGTTCGTCGTTAAATGAAGACAGTGGTGTAGAAATAAGACATAAGTTAGTCCAGTAGACCTACAACATTAATCCTAAAGCAGGTAAGAATCCAAAATTGGCTGATAGGATAAATAAAATTCTCCGACTCCTATCAGGAAGTCCAAAAAAATGCTGTTTGACTCCCACCTTGACTGCATCAATATGATAGTTCTCTGAAGCTCCATAAGGAGAGAATTTCACAACTTACTGGTATAAAAAAATAATTAGTAGACTCTCCAAAACTAGAACTAGGAAAAACAATATTTGTTATAGGTTGTTACGTCAGTTGCAATCGAAAATGTTTGTAATCTTGTAATTGGATTATTACCCAAATTTGGATTTGCCTAGCAGATAATTGTTTCTCTCATTTATTGCAACATAGTTATATGTAATAATATATCATAAAAATATGCCAACACAAATGAACAAAAGCAATATAGGTAACATGACCGCCAACTGACAATCGTTTGCGTTTGTTATTCGGTAGTTTCATTTTGCATATAATTAAATGATATTCAAAATATAGTAGTTGAAGAAAATATCGAGGTTGCAGACATATTCATACAAACCCATTAAGTCACGGCATGCACATACCTACTAAAATGACACCAATTCAGTAAAACGCAACGAATGAGACTTGCATTTTTTTTCCCTCTTTTCTGTGGAAGTCATTAATAAACTGGTAATTTTATTTGACTTCATCGGATAATTGACCAACTAGTGCATAACACCATGTATGTAGAGGTGGCAATCACGACGAGCTGAAATAGTCTGAGAGTGAATGGTATTGGATACTAGTAACGGAAAGACAATAAGCCGTTGTCTCTGAGAAAGGAAATGAACATTTGCAAACACTACATCCACTGCTACTAGGATCAATATTGTTAGGGGTTAATCGCATTATGTTGCCATTGAGTATCAGCTAATTATAAAATAACTGGTAAATAACTACAATGTAAGACCTCTAAGCGAACAGTTATGGATGCAAAACAACAAACAATGAATCGAAAATATGTAATGTGTGCTGGGCTATTGGTGCACTCTCTTCAGTTCAGAAATGATCTGTACCTTGAGACCGTAAACGTTAATGACGTTATAGCACTTTCTTTCGAATCAGAAGCACACTATATTAGTAACATTAAAATATTAAAAGCGAATAATTGTTTTGAAAAATAAGAAAAGTGTGAACAAATTCAAGCACCAATGTTTGGTTTGTATAAAAATGTAGAGCCGCAATTCTAACATTACAAGAAGAAAAACGTGTCGTTATACTGCTTGATATGTTGCAGGAAATGGTTATGATAATTTGATCAGAAAATGCGCGAACATTATACTATAAGTGTTGTCTAAAAGCCATTCGCATGAGAAGTGTGTTTTCTTTCTTATGACGTAAAATCACCGTCGTATAAATGTCTAATCAGTCAAGATGTTTTGTAAGGTTATAACGTAACGAAGCCGTGTACGTGATAATTGGTGCAATCCAATTATATAAAATACTTACATTAAGTTAATAGGTATATTTTTAGGGAAAGTGTAAAGTCTTTCCACCCCCTTCCCCTTACGTTAGAAATATATATATATATATATACTTTTTGATGGGGGGGGGGTGGGGGATTGGTTGCAGCTAAAGTCTATAGGCAAGTTCGTATATTAAAATAGGATAGCAATAATTAAGAGTTTTACAATAAATGATACAAAGAGGGATCAGTGAAATAAAAATATTTATTACTCGAAATGTACAAGATCTCCCTATAGACAAAAATGTGTCAAAAAAGATAATATCAGAAAAATAAAATGTGTCAATAAAGATTTTTAAGACATATGTCATTTCTTAAAATACTTTACAGTGTAACGCAAATGTGAACTTTGACATCACTCATAATGTATGTGGACAGAAGATTACTGACAATGAACGCCGCCATTTTACATTCACATGGCGGCACATTTTCAAGGGATTGTTGTGATTATAGGTATATGTGAATGCTTCTATATATTGTGGGTTGTGTTGACTTATTTTTAAGGAAAGTAGCCTGTGACGTTTTCTTGTTACCCTTCGAACATAATTGACCACCGTTCCAAGGAATCATTTACTATAAATGGCATACGATTCGGGTCATTGTAATTGTTTTGAGAAATTACTGCAGTAATATTTGCTTTTTCAATCGTGTTGAGTATGATGTCCTTTATCTAAAACCTCGGATAAGTATCTGTATAGCTAAAAATATATTTCTGTAACACAGGTTGTGTCACAATGTTGACCAATCATAAGAAGCCAGCATGGACAAAAAAATTGTTGTTTAAAAGTTTTGAATACCTCTTTTTATATTGAAACCAGTTAGAAGAAACAGCGTCTTATGTGGAATTCGTTAATTGTTCCTACGTAAAACTACGCAATTAAATTCCCAAAACGTTGTCATCATAATAAAGCCAATAAACATCGTAAAGTTGGGGTTTGGGTTTTCAATCTGGTAAACCGGTCGTTTACCATAGTATTAGCTTAGCTATGAATTAAATAGTAGTAGTAAAGTATTTACGGAACAATCATTTGATGTTAATGGTCTCCACGCTCTTACTAAATGAACTCATAATGTTACTAAAACAATTTAAAAGCAAATTCCCAATCACAACATAAAATGATCAATCTTTAAAGCTGGCTATAAATTTGGGTGTTTTTAAAATGGATTAAAGTAAAAAAAATCATGAATGCCAATTACCATTCAATATGTTTATGAACACTCGCTAGGCAAAGTAGTAAACAAATTTATCAAATACTGCAATATGATAGCATATTTTTAAGATCCATAAGAACTTGCAGCGAAAAGCAAACATGAACTTTGGAATTCATCAGAACTGTAGATAGAGTACAACTGAATAGGGAGCAGCGCCATTTTATGTTAGCATGACAGACCTGTGCAAGACATATGATTCTATGCTATTGTTAATACTTTGATTTTTATATTTTTGGCGGATTCAATCTAGACTACCTTAAACGGTAAGTACGACGTGACGTATTGTTCTGCTAAATTATGTTTCCTTGCAATGAAGGGATTGCCTTACCTTATATCTAGTGCTCTGATCGGTTATTGCTTACATAAATATATATATATACATTCTGCAGTAACAGTTGATAGTTAATTGTAATGCAATATTTTGCATATTGTTCTACTGTGTTGATGGTAAGCAACCTTGTAAAGCATTAAGTACCCGTTTTGGCATTGCTTACTGTTTTACAATATACGTGATTCATTGACCAATCAGACAGAACAAATAATAAAAGCAGCCTTGCTTATTATTATTACATTCCGCTGACAATGTAGTAATAACTTGGTCATAGTTACATTTCGCATTTGGAGTGAAATTAGGCATTCACCAAGAGATATGCACTGTCCTTTGTATGTAGTATATGGTCTTCTTCAAACCTAAATAAGTTAACATTCAAGTATCATAAACTTGATATCATTGATTGTAGGATTATCCCTTAATATAAGGTTGTAACTGGAATAGTGAAATAATTTAATACGAATTATGATATTTTACACAACTCCCGCAGCATCACTTTTGGCGACTTGTGTTGATGTTCTCCCTTTTTTCTCCCTTTAAATAACATTGTGCGTATAATACATGTACCACTCCCAATCCTCGATTTTGACAACTTATGTTGACTTCTTCCCTTCAATGATGTGGTCTTGTTTATGACGTAACGTTTTAATGAATGAAACTATTATACCCACTTCAATCTGGTGGGATGATGTAAAGTCTTTTGGACAAAAACTACACAAACGAGAGTGAAGGAATATGCTATGTATATTGCTTATGACGTAAAGGTGTAATCATTGAAATATTGTAATCATTGTAAAATTAACGTCAATCTATTAAGATAATGGCGGGTTTATGGAAAATAATCTATACAGAAGACAATGGAGGGGTATGTCATGTACAATGTAAAGACATAACACCACACATTGTAGCAACGCCTCTACCAACATGAAATACATATATCAATAACACCAATATGAATCATATCATTTGAATTATACAGTAAGTAGTGACGTTTAGGTAGGACCGACAAACTATAAAGTTTTATTTATGAGAAAGCTGTACTGCACTTTAAAATAAGACAGGTGGTTTTTAATGCAACTGGAAAAACAATATCTGAAATGACCATGCATGAATTTAACCATCTCCGCTAATATACAATAAACTGTTATTATTTCCATGTATTTTATGGCCTACGTGTCTTAGACATGTTCATGTTTATATATTATTAAGAATCAATCAAATACCAATGCGAACGTCGTGGACGATACATATTTATCCCATCGATTATCTTTATATAACGTCGATTATAAAGTCAAAATAAGTGTGCCTCTTATTAATCGTTGGGTGGGTACGGTAGGCCTTGATGGTATTGTCCCAAAATATATACCGTACTGTAAAGTGCCGTACAATATTAAAGCTGCAAGCACATGTATTTTTGGCCTATCTGCAGCAAGAGCCTTTTGTATCTATGACCATACTTGTATTTAGGCCCATAAAATAGTTGTATCTTAACAAGAAGAGAATCACTGCATTACAGACATACTACAAAACAAGATACAAAGTAAAACGAAACCGAAAGAGAACTGCATTCGTTTACTTTTCTTATCTGATAAGTTAATATATAACACATTGAAAAGTCTGCCAATGGCAAGTTATCACTCAGCACCTATGCAGCCGTATTAGTCTGTACCAGGTGATGACGTCACGAAGTCATGTACTTGATACTTTATGCACACCATTTGTCATAGGTTGGAAATATGTATTTAATGTGACTGTAGCAAGACTCTACATGATAAAAATGAATGAAAATCTACACACGATATGTTTCGAAATGAAATGACTGGTGAAAAGTTATGCTTCTGAATTGAAATTTGTTCATAACGTTAATAATGTATGGAAAATATACCATGCAAAAACATGTTCAACAATTCATGTTCAGCTCTCAAGTTGCATGCTACTTCTCTTTCCACATAAAATTAAGCTACAATTCTTCTTTGAAAAGAGGAACGTCACATTATTCAAATGATATATGCCTGCTTGTAATTAGGGTTAACCTTTTTAGAGCTAAAATAAGACATTTTGATTAGCCCAACACTTCACGTAATATGTTGCATATATTTTATGAGTTTCCCAGATTTATCAAAACTTCAACTACAAGAAATGTACTGAATTAGGAGCAAAGTGGCTAGTTGTTCGTAGTTCTTCAAAGATATAAGCATTTTGTTTGTCTGGGATGTATTTTAGAGACTATAGTTGTGGTCAGTGTGACAAAGACTCCGAAAGCTGTTGCTTTTAAGATATAGCTTGTTATCTCGTATAGAGTTTAAAGAACAAAAGCACAAATGGGAGAGAGATATGAATTCATTTTCCCTGGAATATTTTGTGATATCTTGATAGAAGAAGGAGTACCCGCAATATGTAGCACTATGGTGATATTTCTTGCTATCACATAGCGACCTTTAAGCACAAACATTATATGTCGGAAAGAGGAATTACAGTTCTTTGGAATGTACTCTGATACCTTATTTGGAACCACAGGATCTGAAGCACTTTGGAAATATAATAGGAGTATTGTAGAAACAACTATTTGTTTTCTTTTCTTCGTTTTGTTGTGCACAGCTTTTACTTTCATGGGTGTAATGCCATGCTGAGTTTTGCTCCAATTTTCTGACCGACTTGGTATTTTCACAGTTGGTGTGCCCCCCCCCCCCAACCCACCCCGATAGTACGCACCATGTGATCATATGTAGACAGAAAGACGAGGTAAAAAATCTAACTGGCTGTCCGCCTTCAATTTGTGAGTTTCTTTTTGACATTTTCATCATCACTCTTTCAGCATTGTATATTTACGGATGTAATATTCATACAAATTGAACTTATTGTAACCAACGGTTCAATATGTGAGGATATATACAGTGTTTTGTGAAAGAGAGATTCATATAGACAAAACTGAAAGGTATATTTATATTAGCTATTTAATTTTCATCGTAATCATGCCTATAAACACGAGAATGATTGACCACAGTACGACTCTGTGAGGCAACATATCTCTGACAATTATGTTATTGAGACCCCGGATAGATAAGTCTCCACGAGAAGTAGACTACCACAATAAACATGTACTAGAAAGACACAGCACAACGTAAAACGAAACTGAAATAGAACTGCATTCGTTTACTTTTCTTATCTGATAGTATTGACTGCGGTATTATATTGATTGAACAGATGTATTTGGAGGATCATTGAACAATATACCATAAACCCGTGCATTTGATCATATTGAAGATATAACGTATGATAAAATCAAAGGTTAAGAGTAATGCAAATATTCAATCGGGCGTATCTAGCAATGCTAACAATAAAACGAAACCGAATTTAATATGTCCATTTGAAGTTTATTATCCGATAGTTAGATGAGCACAAATACTTTGAGCTAAAAAACATTTTATGATTAAAAACTAGACAAAAAAACTATTGTCATTATGAAACAAAAATTAACAGCTTCAGGCACAAAAACTAACATTGTCTGAATCATACCTTCATTTATTGTATTTAACAATTTATTTAAGAAACGAGGAACACACTTATCAAAGCATTATTTTAAAGAAGAAAACTTAGATTCAAATAAAAAACAATGTATGGAAACTACTTCAGTGCTTTCCTATGGCGCAAAAAAACATCGGTAAATCATCGTGTACGTCGTTAATTGAAGTCAACAAGATAAGTTTAAAGCAATATGAAATATATTGGTCACACATAGTTAACAGGTCAGCATCGATTAACCGCGTGGACTTGATTTAGTAATAGAAATACAGTTTGACTGTTACGATGTTCGAATCAGTGACCTCAAAAATAAAAATAAATACATTTATTAATTTATCAACATATTTCAGTTTTCTTTAATTAACGATATCATATATTTATTACGTGATCAATTTCCATTAAATTTATTTACATGTACATAAATAGCTACATTTCTCTTTAAACCCATTTCATGCCGTTATATGAGTTGTTTCGAATGAAACAGAGTAATTGCTTGTACCCATAGCTAATATATGGTTCACGAATAACTGTGGTTTGGAAGGGTTGGTTGATATTGTAAAGAACCTGTACTCAAGTTTTAATGTGAGAGAAAAAAAGGTGTATATTGTAATGTTTGAGACACTCATTTGTTGAAATTTCAGTCGAAGTATAAATACTCGAGCTGAAAATAATACCATTATAGCATTAAGTATAGGTGTTGCAAGTCTATTTGTTTTAGTGTAATAGTTTTGTCAAACAAATTAGGTGTACACTCAATTATACACATGGCGTCAATATCATGTGAATGTAGGCCTAATTATTGATAATGCTAAAGTATATAAAGTTCATTTCAAAGTTACACAAAATTTTAGGAATGTTCATGGATAGCTCTTGCATGACTAAATAATTAAAAAGAATGATAATGTATTCAAAAATAAATAAATAAGAACAAACCACTTTCCCAAATGGCATACTCTCTAATCATCACGTTTCAATCATTGAGTTATTAGGTATGAACAAATAAAGCTCTCCGTAAGTCTTCATAATGTCAGATAGAATGTTTCATATATCTCCCCTCCCTTTATTTGGAGGGGGAGATGTGACCGTAGTGTGTCAGAAGGCTGACTGCAGAAAGAGATGTCAAGTAAACTAAGATTAGGTTCACTTTCGGAATACACATATATCATACGTATAAAGTGTAAAACAGCGTAATAAATCACTTATTATCCACTTAGTTACGTCCTCAAAATATTGTTGGATTATTGATATTAATGCATCAAATATGATGAAGGGAATTTGGTTTCGTTTCATTTATTAGCTTATCATACTTATCATTGAACAATAATCCAGTTTTAACTTTTAGTATTTCACACTACCTATAAATTAAAAAAAAAGGAAAGTCACAAAGGAGATACATTTAGAAATATTCTGACATATCGTATATAAAATAAAGCCAAAAATAAGATAATTACGACTAAAAAGTACTGAACCAAACGGTGAGAGGGCAATGGAGTGTTCAAATTCTTAGAAGCCTGAATGCAAAACTCTCCTGACTGAAACGTGTCCCCCAAATGACGATAGTATATGTCACCCCCCCCCCTTCGCCACGCCATTACTATGGTAGTGTACCCCACATACAATGATACGTTAAAAATGTGTATTCACGAGATGTCTTAAATGTTCAGTGGAGTTCAACATTAATTGAAAACAATATTTGCCAATTTCCATATCCTCAATGTAAACAATGGACTTATAGCCAATGTGAGAAAAAATAAGTACTCAAATCTGTCATTAATGTCAGCAGGTGACAAAAAGGAATATAATTTGAATTGTCTAAAACCGGGGCTAAACCTCTTTGGGGTATTTAAGTGGCAACATCATCGTTTTCTTTTAGCACCTGTGATTTCTCAATGTTGAATATTTCTTTACGATTAACGACGATTGAAAGGTTTTAAACACCCTAGTAAACTAAGCCGTTTATTCAACGACGATTGTCAGTTATAAAGTTTAACATTCAGTTCCTTCGTAGACTGACGTATACTATATAAAGCTGAAAAGAAATGTATGTAACACAGGTTGTTTTACGATATTGACCAATCAGGAATAGTCAGCCTGGCAAACAATCATGTTTTATAATTATTGCATATTGCTTTTAATATTGAAACCAGTTAGGCGTAACAATATCTTTTTGTGGAATCCGTTATCCATTCGTACGCAAAACTGCGCAATAAACTATCCATAACTTTGCCACAATAAAGCCGATACCAATCTTCAAGTTTGTGTTTCGGTTCCCTTTCAACCTGGTTAACCGTTTTTTATCCGTTTATTAGGTGTATCTATGAACTAAACAGTTAAGAAGTATATACGGACCAACCATTTGATGTTAATGGTCTTCACGCTCCTAATAAATGAACTCATGATGTTACTTAAAGAATTGAACGCAAAATCGCCAATCACGGCATAACATTAGTAAAGCTCTAAATCTAGCTACAAAGTCGGGTGCTTTTGAAGAGTAAGAAGTATTGTTTATGACTGCTCAATATTATTCCATATGTTTATGATTCTTCGCTAGTCAAAGGTATTAAACAAATTTATCAAATATTGTAATATGATAACATATTCCTTATATCCATAAAACCTTGCTGCGAAAGCAAACATGAACTTTGGAACTCATCAGATCTATAGACAGTACTAAACTGAATACGGAGCAGCGCTATGTTAAGTTAACATGGCAGACCTGTGCTAGACGTGTAAGATAAGATAAGATAAGATAAACTTTATTAAACCCCACAAAGGGTAATTGAATGCTCGTATAAAACAAGTATATAACATCTAAAAAGATAAGAGATTACAAAGTATGAAAACATGTGTACATATACAACAGGAGGAACGATCAAAAATCCGAAACAATACATTGCACTGTGAGAAGAGAACGAAAACAATAACGAAAATACCAACAGGGCAAGCAAGCATTAACGCCTAAGAAGTAGGTTGTGTCGTTTCATGCACTGTGGAATGAAGGAAGAGGGGTGTCTGTTAGTTCTAGCCAACGGCAGCCTCATCCTACCACTTCTAGGGATGATCGCTCTATCCAGAAACTCGCGGACTGGGTGGTCTTCATCAAGAAGGACCTATTCCATTTTAACCCCCAGTTGGTGTTGATAGGACGAGGCCAATGTTGGCTGACTATCCCCAATGATACGACTTGCCTGTCTGATCAGAACATCAATACGATGTGCATCTTCCTTCCTGACGTTGCCTCCCCATGAAACCA
Source organism: Apostichopus californicus (assembly GCA_020650975.1). Lineage (NCBI taxonomy): Eukaryota > Metazoa > Echinodermata > Holothuroidea > Aspidochirotida > Stichopodidae > Apostichopus > Apostichopus californicus. The sequence continues at coordinate 12,806 of JAIPMN010005512.1, forward strand.
AATAATACTGCCAAACAGCACAAATAATAGAGTTATAGAACATGGCAAGAATGTTGTTATTAATATTAAACTTGTTAATCATACGCAGACAATGCATCCTAGAATTCAGTTTCTTCATTAACATATCAACGTGATCATTCCAGGCGAGACGATTATCAATCACAACCCCAAGATATTTATAATTATCAACCCTTTCAACAGTACTTTCTTTCGAGACTATATAGAACGGCATCTTCCGTACTGCGTTTAAGCCTATACGCAAATTGCATCGGATCTAGATATTGATCCACCATGGGTTTCAGAAGCTTTAAGATGAAACGCTCACATACTTTCATTGCAACTGAAGTCAGAGCCACTGGTCTTAGATCATTCATGCATGTAATAATCGGTTTCTTGGGCACTGGGATTATGCAAGAGCTTTTCCATGCAGTTGGTATAGTATATGTACTAAAAGAAAGATTAAAAATGATTGCAAATATATTGGCAAGTTGATTAGCACAAACTTTCAACACACGTGGATGCAGCCCATCCGGGCCAGCGGCCTTCGATGGATTTAGTTTGGCAAACTCGTGGCATACTTCATCTGCAGTTACAGTTAAAAATGCATCAGGGGGCATGTCATTACTGGATAATAAATTATGCAGTTCGTCGGCCTCCTCTGAAAAATCGTGGCAATCAAACCTATTATAGAACATATTTAGTTCATTGGCATATTCAATCGATGTATCGGGTAAATGTGTGATTCTATGCTATTTGTATTGCTTTCATTTGTATATTTTTGGCGAATTACATCTAGACTACCTGCAACGGTAAGTGCGACGTGCCTTACTCTTCTGCTAACTTATAATCAAGGGATTGTATTAAGTTGTATCCAGAGCTCTGATCGGTTATTGCTTCCATATATACATATATTCTGCAGTCATATTTGATGGTTAATTGTAATACAATATTTGTCATAATGTTCTACTACGTTGATGTTGAGCAACCGTGTATAACATTAAGTTCCTGTTGTAGCCTGTGTTGACTGTTTTACAATTGCGTGATTCATTGACCAATCAGATAGAACAAGTAATAACAGCAGCCTTTGCTTAGCAGTATTTCATTCCGCTTACAATGTTACAATAACTTGGTTGCAGTTGTATTTCACAATGGAAGTAAAAGTAGGCAACACTAAGAGGTATGCCCTGTCCTTTTTATGTAGTATATGGTCCTCCTCAAACTTATATACGTTTACATCAAAATTACCATAAACTTAAAATCATTATGTTGTTGGATTATCCCTCAGTGTAAAGGCTATAACTGGAAAAGTGAAATAATTTAATTTAAATTATACTTATTTTACACCACTCCCGCAGCTTCGCTTCTGGCAATTTGTGTTGATGTCTTTCCTTCAATGCTATCATCATGTTGTGAGATTATCCCTCAACGTAAGGCTATGACTTGAATAGAGAAATGTTTTCAGTTACATTCTGCTATTGATACATGCACGACTCCCATTCCGCGCTTTTGACAGCTTGTTTTGATGTCTTCCCTGCAATGATGTTGTCTTGTATATGACGTAAAAGGTTTAATGATTGAAACTGTATTTTCAGTTACTACACACACGAAAATGAAGGTATATGCTATGTATATTGTACAGACATGGCACAACACATTGTAGCAACGCCTCTACCAACATGAAATACATGTACCAATACACCAATATGAATCATATCATTTGAGTTATACAGTAAGTAGTGACGTTAGGTATGACCAACAAACTATGAAGTTCGACTTGTGAGAAAACTGTACTGCACTTTAAAGTAAGATATGTTTTTAATGTAATTGGAAAAACAATATCTGAAATGACCATGCATGAATTTAACCATATAAGCTAATGCACAATTAGCGCTTATTATTTCCATGTATGTTATAGCCTACATTTCATAGACAGGGTCATGTTAATATATTTTAAGAATCAGATACCGATGCGAGAGTCGTGGACGATACATATGTATCCCATCGCTTATCTTTCTATAACGTCGATTATGAAGTCAAAATGAGTGTGCCTCTAATAATTAGTTGGGTAGGTTGTAGAGGCCTTGATGGTCATGTCCCAAATTCCATACCCAAGTGCCGTACAATATTAAAGCTGCAAGCACATGTAGTTTGGACCTATCTGCAGCAACAGCATTTTGTATATATGACCATAATTTATTTAGGCCCATGGAATAGTTTTATCTTAACAAAAAGCAAATGACTGCTAAAAACTAGATACAAAGTAAAACGAAACTGAAAGAGAACTGCATTCGATTACTTTTCTTATCTGATTAGTTAATATTTAACAGATCAAAAGTGACAACTTAGCACTCAGCACAGATACAGCCGTATTGTTCTGTAAAAGTTAATGACATCACGAAGTCATGTACATGGTACTTAATACAATACAATTGGGGTAGGTTTGAAATATTCATTTAAGGTTACTGTAGCAAGAGTCTACATGATTACAATGAATGAAAATATACACGCGATATGTTTCGATATGTAATGACTGGTTAAGAAGTATGCGTCTGCATTGAAGTGTGTTCATGAAGTTAATATTGCATGAAATATATACCATGCGAGACCATAGGTTACTGAGGACATTATAACAGTTGGCAACTTGTTTAGATATGCTTAAGAATAAACGAGTATAACATGCAAGTAATAATCAGTGGAAGTACGTATCATTCGATAAGTGTGTGTTTGCTCGATAGACAACGTATATAGCGCTCATGCGCCTCTAAAGATGTTAACATACTACCGATATCAAGTTATATACAATACCTGTAAGGCATACATAAACTTTGGTTTGCCACTCATAATTTACATAGGACAGAAAATTACTCATATGTAAAGTTCATAAAGCCTCTTAGAGTACACATTATCATCAAATATGGAAATAAATTAGTGGAAATATGACAAATGATGTATACATGTGTGATTGAATAAGAAGAGTAAAAGTACGGAGGATAATTCAGTACAGCTTTTATCATTCAATATGTCCGTTGTTTATCGATAGACGTTGTATATCACTGGCGTGCCAACAAAAAAGATAACGTACCCTTGATAAAAAACAAACACGAACTTTTGTACCATCCATAGTACTTGAAGATAGGGGATTACTCAAAATGGTACGGCGCCATTTGATATTCACGTGACTCAAATCAACCCGTCCTAGCTCAAACACCAAACCTAACCATAGCAAATTCGGGGTATTTGGGTCTTTATAAACTTAGTTTATCGGTAATAGACATGCAATCCTAGGTCAGGAAATAGTGTTTATAAGGTTATTTCTTAATTGAACATTTAGAATGTCATACAATAATCGATTTGATAAGTGCAGTACAATCATTCATGTAGACAATGGATTAATCACTACAAAAAGTCGCCATCTATTTTACTTGGGATTATATGTGCTTGACATTTTACTTCTTATTTGCAGTATTTGGGGATTTGACAATTCCGATGGTATATACAATTGATCTTGCAATTCTTTTAAAAAAAAACAGTATTTTATTGAAGGTTTACCGTATATTTCATGCAATGCCCGACGTAGTTATTTTCATCACATAACTCGCTGTATAATTACCACTTTTGTGGGGTTTTGTATCTCATTTACTTGTTTTTCATTACAGATAATTTTGTTTGTTTATTAGGCGACTTAATTATAAAATGCGTCACATTATTGACCGATCAGAAATGTGTAGCATTTCATCAATTTATTAATTAAATACTTAAGTACCTAATTAATTAAATTAGATACATAATCATGTTCAACTAGGCATGTTCTCTTTTTTGCATGCTACACCTCTTCTTACATAAAAAATAGGCTTCAATTCAAGATCCATTAACTCGGCATCGTGTTGTTCAGTCGGTAGAAAAGGTATACGGACACTTTTAAACAACATTGTCCCTATCACTCTAATATGCATGAGATATCATGAAAATAGCTACAAAATCTAATCAAAATCCATCCAAAAAATTGACAAGTTTACAATTAATTTCTTAATTCTAGTTATTATTTATTAATAAACATTAATTTAGCTTATTATGCACATTGATGATGTAAGGTTCTGACAGCCTAATTTCTGTTATGTTATTTATTTGGTTTTTGAGAAATATTTCATCAACAAAAAGATTGACCATTTTACAAGTACTTTCTAAATTCTAGTTTTATTTATGAATAAACAATAATTTAGCTAATTGTGTACATTGATGATCCAAAGGATGTGACAGCCTAATAAGGGACATAGTGGCTAGGTGTCGCTTTTCAGATATATCTTGTTATCTCGTATAGAGTTTAAAGAACAAAAGCAAAAGTGGGAGAATGAGATATGAATTCAGTTTCCCTGCAATACTTTGTGATTCCTTGAGAGGGGAGGAATTCCCCGCATCTGTAGTACTATGGGGATATTTCTTGTTATCACGTAGCGACTTTAATTCACAAAAATTAACTGTCAGGAAGAGGAATTACAGTTTTATAAAATGTACTCTGATACCTGATTTGGAACCAAAGGAGCTGAAGCATGTTGGAAATATAAAAGAAGTATTGTAGAAACAACTACTGTATTTTATTTTCTTCGTGTTGTTTTGCACAACTTATATTTTCATGGGTGTTAGGCCACGCTGAGGTTGACTCCAAGTTTCTGACCGACTAGGTATTTTCACAGTGGGAGTGACCCCCCCCCCCC
>JAIPMN010005512.1:17527-31772 GCA_020650975.1 Apostichopus californicus
TTTTCACAGTGGGAGTGACCCCCCCCCCCCCTCCCCCGGAAGTACGCACCCTTTTATCATATGAAGAAAGAGGAGGTAAAGAGTAGATAAATATCCACACGATGCAAAGTACTCCTTTACACACATACTAGAAAGACAGATACAGAGTCAAACGAAACCGAAAGAGAAGTATATTCGTTTACATTTCTTATCCGATAAATCAATATTGAATGCGGTATATTCATAAATGATATATTGAGACGATCATCCCACAATATACAATGAAGCATGCAGTGTGTTTGAGCAGATTGAAGGTATCATAAAGTACGACAAACTCAAAGGTTAAGAGTAAAGCAATTATTCTATCGGGCGTATCTGGCAATGCTAACAATATTAAGAAACCGAATATAGTATGCCCCTTTGAAGTTTATTATCCGATAGTTAAATGATAAAACATAGGCTAGAAGCGTTTATGAATAATCAATATACAAAGTCATTCTGGCATTGCGAAGCAGAAATTAAATATCCAGACACAAAAACTATTATTGCTTGAATCAGAAATGCATATATTATATTTTACAATTTGTTTAAGAAATGACAAGCTTTCAAAGCATAATTTTAAAGAAAACACTAAGATTCAAATCACGCACAGTGATCCCAAACTACAAAAGAGCTTTCCTTTAAAAACATCGTGTAAGTCGTCAAATGAAATATATCAAGATAAGTTTAAGGGAATATGAAATGATAGGTTGGACATGATCAACAAGTCAACAGCTGTGATTCAATTGGACGTGTCATCGTTTAAGTAAAGTCAAGAAAGTAAGAGTAAAGCTATTTATCATTCGATATGTATGTTATTTATCGATATACGATGTAGATTATGGTGTGCCAACAAAAAAGATAGCGTACTCTAGAATGCTTTTTACGTGACCCGCCCGCGAATATTTTTTTTTCCAAACTGAACTGACACTGAAATTATTTCCTCGATTCTGATTGGCTAACAGCAAGCCAATAGTTTCCGTATAGGTTTCCGTACGTATAGGTTATAAGGCAATACATACAACTAGTATATCAAGTTCAGTTTGGGAACAAGTCAAAGACACAGACATATATATCGTTTGGTAGTTTGGTTTTCGTGCCCAGGTTTTTTCCTGGGCGACTTTTCCTTAAAATAAATATATCGTCCAATGCCTTTTTTGTCTTGATGGCCACTGCATATTCGACTAGACCTATCATGATTCATTGACTGAATACTTTTTGATTTATGATTATAAAAGTATCGCAACTCCGAATGTACACAAAAACCTCGTACATATGTACATCGGCTACATTTATACAATTACAAATGCACTGTGTTTTATTGTGTTGTATACTATACACAGTACAATAGGCTACACTATCTGTGTTGTGTAGAGCGGAGTCAAGCGAGTAACAAACGATCGATGACTGCCTATAATGGGCGCAGTAGTTGGGAATAGTTGCTTAATTCATTGTGTTAAGACCACTACGGTATATACTTTCGTTCATATATACCTACCAAAAGTTCTGGAAAGTTGCTAATGTGAATATCTTGAATTTGTTCGTGTTGATCATACCGATATCGACAGAGTATGGAGGGATCCATGTTGAATACTAAATTAAATCACGTGCTCGCTGAGAGCCAATCAGAATCGAGGAAATAATTTCAATGTCAGTTCAGTTTGGGAAAAAAATATTCCCGACCCGCCCTGCGGGATCAAAAACGTCAGGGCCAAACGGCACTACCCAACCATCCCATTCTGACAAACAAAACTTAAGTCAAGCGAGCCAAAAAAGTAAATACGCCCACCGACCTGCAGAGACAAACCCCCAACCACCCACTCAAACTTTCAGAAAACCACAAAAGGACGACCACCACGCAGCGAAACGAAACACCCCTCCCCCAGCATACCTGCGTCCAATAAAGGCAGTCCCAGATAATCGGCGAAAATCGCCTTCAACATGAAGGCGAATGTCACACTTCACCGCCTCCAGAAATGCCTGCCAACTGGCAAATTTGCCCCTAAAAACCACATCACATCTATTCTTCTAGATATCAGTTCATCAATAACACAAACAAGGCAAACATGAACTTTGGTACCACCCATAGTATGAAAAGGATCAATTGTTGGTACTCCTTCCTTTCGCTGAAACCAAAACTTCGATATTTATATAGGGATTGCCAGAAACTGAGCTGCATAGCTCTGTTGTTACAGTGCAGACACTTTAAGGGCCAATAACACCTGAATTGCAACTATAATTTTTATCATCGATTTCTGGTGCGTTTTATTTACACCCCCCCCCCCTATTAAATTCACCCAATAAATATATAAACTTATTATTTATAAAATTACTTTTTTTCTAATATTCCAATGGCTATTGTCAATATTCAGTCAATATTGTGGATCAAATTTACAAATCAGATTGCAGTGTTCAAATCGTATCACATAATACGTTGACAACTCCTTAGCAGCGGTTAGTTTAATCTACACTCATGTGTTCTTCGCCTGTAAACATTCTGTAAATCAGGTCCTACCGGTGCCAGAGGTGAGACTGACTGGAAAGTGTGGTCGTTCTTAAAAAAACAATTCTGAAGTAATAACATCACTACTCTCTTACATACATTTGCACGGAGCGACACTACTACGGAGGTAGGAAACCCAACCGGTGGGACCTTCCCCGAAGGAAATCCTATCATCGCACATCTAACTGTCGCTTCCGATGCAAGAGTGTCAGCCAAGTAGGAAGCGGCGTTGAAGGTTTCGTCTAGCAGGCACTCCTGCAAATAATACGTTAAAAGAAGCTTAATCCCTAATACAATGGTTTGTAGCTTTCTCGTGGCTAAAGCCTTTCTGCTGTTCTGAAGATGAGTGACATTCCTTGAAATGATGTCTCTCGAGGCCCCTGTAAACGGCGATCTTGGGATGATGAAGTACTGGTGTCTTGCTTATGGCCGTCATCCTTTTGAGAACCAGGGAATAATAGCACGCGTCATGCTATGTATGAATAGTTAAATCATTCCTCCCCTAATACGCAATGAATAGAGCAACACCGTCGTGCCTAATATATTGTAGCGCAACATTTGGTATACGAAAGTGCGTATTTTGTCACCCCAGACGGAATTTTATGATAATAAAGCCAAGCCCTACACTAGAACACAAAATATATTTCGACATATGGTTATGGAACTAATGGTGGCCATTATTTATTTTTAAATAAAGTTAGGTTTGTACTTTATTAGAATGGAACGTATCACCACAAGACAAATACAAAACCGGACCATCACATACAATTATGAGCATTTAACAGCATACTGCATATTTGTGTTTATTTAAACAAATTAAGGATAGCTATATATCATTCAACATGTATTTAAGCATTACGCAGATTTACCAATAAAAGTGATATCGTGATCGATATTACTGTTTATTTAATACCTTCCAGTGAAAAGCAAACATGAACCTTGATACTTATTTATGTAAAATATGCATTACGCTAATAATCCCCGGGTAACGTCTCTCGTTTTTTAAATAATTATTGCATATTCTTTGTCATATAGACTTGGACTTTTATTCGTTTTTCAGTGTTTCTCCTATAAATGATAGTGCGGATTAAGAAGTCGTATTTCTTTAGTTTGTACGGTTTATCTCTCTTTATCTCGTTTTTTTCTCCTTACGTTAATAGAAAGCTTTACAGTAAGTTTGATAAAATGCGGGTACAACTACTGCGGTAACACTGGGCGATTGATTTCAATCTGTTTCTTTTCATATTTTTTTTACACAATGATGTCAACAATTGTCTCTAAATTACTGTATTGACACAGAGAAACACTTTGAGCTCATTTTATCTTGATTTTTGTTACTTATTTGTTACGGAATTAACACGGAAGCGACATGTTAACTGATCAGAAAGAGTTACCATTACGAACATTCGTGTATACTTTCAATGATGAAATCATTTACACTTTGTCGTATTTGTAGAGATTTGTTGTTTATTGCGTGGACATTACATGCCTGTTAAACACACAACAATCTACGGAAAACATCAAATGGAACTTTTACAGTATCATATTTCTAAACGATTTAAGCAAGGTTGTCAGCATCTGTATCCAGGGCCTTGTGTAAGAGAAACTCATCATATCAACAAATGATAGGGATATGTTAAACACGTATACACAACACAGTTGTTGTAGCGACGCCTTTAATTTTGCAGTGAGTTGTTTCGTTGTTTTAACTCTATGATTTAATTATGTAAGTTGCAGGTATGAATACAAATATGAAGGAGTAGCACCAAAATGTATACCAATATATTTGCAGTTACAATGCACCTTAACATCTAGCGCTCTCGGTGCCGTAAGATATCAATGCTTGTGCTATAGATCAATAACGAATGAGTTCATCCGAAGTACATAGATCACAAACACACATGCTCCATGATACGCATTGAGACGAATAACGCATGCGACACATAATTAGCAGAAACATGTTGTAACGCACTTTTCATCAGCTCTTCCGGGAATTAATAATGCACGCATTCCATCGTGATACCATGTGAGAATAGCACAAGCATGCCTCCATTGGTACAAAAAATGAACAGGTTAAGAGTTCGTAAGATCGTAGTACAAAAGCTGTATAAGGAAGTGTTCAAAAGTTGGACAAAATAGCGGCTAATACATTTGATATCTTTTTCTATACCGCACGCTTCCATCAGCTGTACCAGAAATTAATGACGCGTTAGACAGTGATACTATGTAGGAATAGGACAAGCATGCCTTCAGTAGTACAACAAATGCAAATAAATTGATCGTAGTACAAAAAAGCTGAATCATGAAGCGTTACTTCAGTCGATAAAGATAGTGGACTAAACATATGACATATTATGTATTTGTGCCATAACATTTTGGAAGGTTAGGGTCTTCCTGATAAAAGAAAATGAGTATTAAATGACTCATGGAATTAATCTGGACCTAAACGTTTAAACGTCATAAACATTACTTAACTCTTAACATAGTTGTTACAATCAGGCCTTCGAATTGGTGAAACCGTGATTTAATAAATAACTGTCCCACACAAATCATTATTAACAGCACAGATGTGTAACATGCCATTTTCCTCGAGGGCCCGTCGGGATAAAGCTGTATAACACAAATTCGGTGTGTATAATATAACGGTCGCTTGAGTTTATGGTAATTCAAATGGATTCGTGGATCGGTGTAATACAACATTTCCGAGGAGATACACCCACGTATACCTTTTGTCATGTTTATATCTTGCACAGGATACAATCATTTATTTAAATAACCTTAAACCCCTTTGTCATTTGTCAAATTAGGCTGCAGTGCGATGCAAAAAAAACTTTCCTCACTTCAGTAAGGTAACATTATTTCTAGATGGAAAAACCACACAACAATACTCCGGAAAATTCATAAAGAGTCAAAACACGTAACCTAGAAGAGGTCAATTTAACATATGCATCGAGGAGCAACTAGCTATATTGAGCATGAACATTCCCACGTTTTCAAAACGGATAGCTTTCCCGATTACGTTTTCGTTACTCATTTCAATGGTAGATGAACGACCATCAAAAGGCTCACTTTACACTTTCCGGAATGTTTGTGTTGGTTACAAATGAACTGCTACCTAAATTACTGCAAACTGCTATAATGGTTGAGTATCTCTCTTTAGCTTAAGCCAAGTTTCTTAACAATATATTGCAATCAAACGTCATAGAACTGTTTAGCTTACCTTACCTATGCTATCATATGCCAGATACAGTCATCTGATGTGAATAATCAGGTGTTTCTATAATATATTAACAAATAAAAGAACGTGGTTGCGTTAATGAAGGAGAAAAAATCAAGATTTCTATATAAATATATATATTTCACGTTTTCTTTCAAACTTAAAGAAGAAGTGAAATAGTAAGTACAAATTACGGGTCATTGTCAATAGAGTCTGCAGTTTTACATTAAATACAGAAATATCTAATTATTTTTGAGATGATCAACTTTTAGTATTATTAGGCTATCTATTACTGCTATAGGATTCTAATGTCTTGATTTCAGTACAAACTTTGTCAGAACAAGATTGTTTTTTTTTTATTTATTTCTGGTAAACTACTTTGTGTCACATGATAAATAACAATGAACTGTAATAGCAATAAACTTATTACGTATAGTCCATGAATTATTTCAGTAACACCGTCGTGACCGATACATTGTAGACCATATCTTGGTATATGTTACCACGTATTTGGTAAAATAGATATTGTTATTTGCTAGGATATAGTAAGTAGATATTTAACCTTACATTAATATTGAAACATTTGTTTTAAATAATATTAAATCTCCTAGTTAGAGGAGTGCTGCATATTGAACGAGATACTACCATGGTTCTGAGCCTACTCCTTCCCCTCACTCTCATCACAACACCATCTTGATGACACAATAGTACTAAATCTCCCCTAATTGACACGAATGAGCGTTTTTTTCGAACTTTTCCAAGACGGAATTGTTTGATGATAAAGGCAAGCCCTAAACCACTACGCAAACTGTATATTTAAATCAGTGTTACACTGCGACATAATTGTATGGAAAGAATTGCGGACACCACTTACTTTTACATAAATTTAGGTTCGTACCTTAATTGGAGTAAAACGTATCACCATAAATGTCTTGACAAATACAAAACCGGACCATCTTAATAAATGGTGAGGACTTTACATCATTCCACATATTTGGTGTATTAAACAGAACAAGAATAGCTGTTTACCATTCAACATATGCGTTAGTGTTACTCAAATCTACCAATAAAAGTACTGTCGTGTTGGCTATATCAGTTCTATTAATACCTTCTAGTGTAAAGCAAATATGAACTTTCATACCTTCCATAATTTAGGTAGACAGTATATTAGGTCAACTCACAGCGCATCGGCGCCATTTTATATTGATATTGCACTCTTTATCAGAAAGACACGGAATTTTATAACTTCTCCAGTGCTTCTACTATATATTACACTAAATAGTCTTATTTGTACGGTGTGTACGGTTTATCTTTGCTATGTTTTCAAAACAGCATGGCAAACAATCGCTGTCTAAAATGATTGCATACCGCTTTATATATTTCAACCAGTTAGGGGTAACAACGTCTAATATGGAATTCGTTAACTATTCTTACACACAATTACGCAATGAAGTTACTATAGCTTTAAGTTCTGTATAATATTGAAGCTGCAGGCAAATGTATTATTGCTCTATTTATACTTCGAGGCAAATTAATCTATGGACATAGTTTTATTTAGGAATAGTTCTAACTTATCGAGAAGCAAAGTCATGCATGTCACACATACTTATACAATTAATTAAAGTTAATATTTAACACGGATATTTCATTCATGTAAGACAAACCTTGACTTCATTGAACATGTTATAATAATCAAGCACATTGTATCAGTTAGAAATGACAACGGACGTTACCCTCAATAGGTTAAGACTAAAGTAGTTGAACATGAAATGAAATTGACAGTTTATTATTGGCATATTACATTAGTGCTTTGAAAGCTAATTGATCATATATATTTTTAGATTCCGAGAAACATGTAAGATTAACAAAGAGACAACACGCAAGTTGACTGCGAAATAAAAATAAAGAGAAGCCGAAAACAATATCTTAACCGTTAGATTGAGGCCCTTGTTTGATGCATTGTGTAAGAAACATTGCCTAGCTACTAAGTAAACAGGAACTGAGAGATAACTTCAAAGCATTACTTTACTAAATAGTCCAAATAAGAAACAAAAACACAAAAATGAATGTACTGGGGGTTTAGCTACAACTCTACTAAGAACAGAAATGTTTCTTCTCTAATTAATAAATTATCCGTAAATGAAAACGGGAAAGATCATATCGAATCATAATTGTAAGAAGTCATATAACCGTCTAGATAATTGCTCAGTTATAATGGTTCTTATTCGATGTGACATGGTTAGGCTTCCCGATACTCTTTCCTAAATAAATCAACAGACCAGAAGCGTCCGAAAAAAATACAGAAAAAGTGTCCTCAACACATAGACAACATTTTGAGCTAGATCCACTTTTCTCAAGATCAATACATTAATTGATATTGTAGTTGGCGTTAGATATTCCATAGCACTACGCAAGACATTTCATTTACTACCGTCATCAGGTAAATCTAGGTCGATGTTATTAATAAACCTTTTGCGCAATGAGTTTTGTTTCATCCTCTAAGCATCGTAATATGTTTCCATTTCAGTGATGTATGGTCGCATACAAAAAATTTGCCAGTACAGTGACATCTTAGCAGTCGGCACAAATACAGCCGTATTGTTCTTTAAAGGTGATGACGTCACGAACCCATGTACATGATACTTAATGAAAAAAATATGGCGTAGGTTAGACAATTTCATGTAAGATAACCGTAGCAAGACCCTACATGATAAATGTGCATGTGAATCCTACACCCGATATGGGATCGATGTTGGTTTCTTTCTTTCTTCTATCCATCCCTTGTCTACTAATCCCCTTACATCTATATCTTTGTGTTCACCATGCTCATTAACCTGTCTGTATTCTATACGTGTTTTTGTCCCTTCTGTTACTATTACTTGTCATTTAGCCTTTGAAGAAGATCCTGCTAGGATCGAAACGTCAGGCCAATTTACTTTTACACAATTATACTTTAACGAAGAAATATTACGCTCTTTTCATATTTACTATTTTTACTATATTTTATGCTTGAAAAAGTTTCATGGAAATATCAATGTTACAATTATGGTTATTTTGCGGACTAGACACGAAGTGTGCTTTAACACTGCCGGCTATAGTATTACGTATGAAGGGTTTGAAAACAATACCACGCAGACATGTATACATATAGTATTGGTGTAAACACTGCGCGGCTTGTTGCATATTCATTTTTATCATAAACATTTAAAGTTGCAAGATAAAATACGTTATTTGCTGGTAATGTCAAACTGTGATATCAAAGCTTATAATTTAAGTTGTATATTAAACCCAACCTTACTTTTGTCAAGCAAACGAGTAACGTAGCAGACAGACGCATTCGATCCAATTGGAAGATTTTATGCAGGTTATAAGTTGTATACGTCATCAGGAATTGCATTAAGTATGTACGACTTATAATAATTCCAAGCAAGTGGTTTTGCTTGCTCACCTATCAAAAAAGAATTAATGATTTGTTTAAACTGCTCCAAGACTTCTAATGAAAGAAAATACTGTTACATGTGATCTCTCATCGGATACATCGACATTCAAAATGCTTAAGCAAATTCATACCTATCAAATTTGGCCAGTTAGTGTTTTAATTTAGTACCCTGTCGTATGATGATATGTTGTTCATACTTGTTCAAATAGGAGTTGCTATTTGAGACTGCGATTGCAGGATTCCACAAGGGAAAAAATCCTTTATTTCGGTCATTAAAAGCCTCCTTAGCTTATAACGACCAAAGGTATAAATCTTATTGGATTTTTTTGTTTACGACGCTCCCTGACTGTTTTGTTGACATAATGTAAGGTTCATACCGTTCATGTGGAAATTATCATGTTTATAAAAGGATAACAAATACAAAAGGGAGCCATGAAATCAACTCACGAAGACTAGTTTTTAGTGATTTTAAAATTGTATCATTGTTCCTTTCCATTAAAATAATATCAAACATACATTTTCCTTCTCTCTTTTTTTCTTCAAAACAAAACGTTACAACTTTCTAGCTTTGTGACAAAAAACATCCGCTAAGAAGGAGCATGAGGCAAATGAAAATGAGATGGAGCAAAGGAAAGGACACCTTTACACCATGTCTTATATTTTGCACTCAAACAAAAGGGATAAACTGCTCAGATATAGTGCCAAAGGCCTTAAACAAATTTCTCAAACAGAAGCTTAGTTGTGCCTTTAAAGCGTTGCTGCTCGTGTTTGCCTTTGCTGTTTGCATCTATACATTTACCTATTGTCTGTTAAAATCAGATGGCTGACGGGATTGGAAATGATGTCACAGCAATTGTTAGTTTTCATGTCTTGTTGCTTCAGTTTTATGGCCAAAGTTATTTTCAGAATCATTAGATTTTGCCTATTAGTTTTGATTATTTGAAGAAGAAAATATATTGTAATGAAAACATACGAATTAGCACATACAAAACATTCCCTATGTAGTTAAATTCTCTATGAGTATGTAGTCAGTTTCATTTAAAGTGTCGATAGAGTATGCGTAAACTTGAAAGTTATAGTTGCAGTTCAGGTTTTATTGGCCCTAGAACATCGGAGGGAGTCCGACGAGATTTCAATGTAACAACAATGTCGCATTATAAACCGCCGCATAACCGCCATATAATCAGTATTGCATGATAGTTATTAATTAATCCATACCCATAATCCAGCACAGAACAGTTTGCCTAATATATGGTATCTGATTTTAAGAATGTAGAGACAATAATTTCATGACACGAGTATATGAATTTGTGTCATTCCGAGGTCCGTTCTATCTCATGAAAGACCTTGCTCCGAGCTACGATTACAGTCCTTGCAAGGCATTTTTGACATCTCTCTTAAATTATAGGACATCGATTTTTTGGGCGCTTTATTCAAACACGCCCACTCCACTTAAATTCACTTATTCTTTACCTGAATGTTAAAATGTCACAAAAAAATGTCACAAAATCCAAACAAGTGTTTATTAAAATATCATGTTTATACCTCATAGTTTTCCTACCTTAACACCTTTGCCATGATATGCATGTTTGGAAGAATGTAAGATTAGTCAGCAGTTTGATAAAAAATCGTAATCGGTTATAAAGTTAATGTAACGTATGTATCGCAGAACAACTACGAATATTGAGCATGAAGGAGTATATCAGGAAAGGTTTCAAGCCCACTGAAACATAGATAAAAAGCTTCAACTAACATATCATACTCACCATTTCAAACCTGATAGATTATGCGATGAAATTCAGTAGCATTGCTTATTTCAGTTATAAATGAGTGAACATCAAGATAGCATTTGACAGCTTACTGACTACTTTCCGCGATGTCTGTACTGGTTCAAAAAAACCTGTTACCTAAAGTACTACAAAGTGCAGTAATACGTATCTATTTACTTAACGCCGGGTTTCACTGCAATATATTACGGCCAAAAATCAGAGCAATGTTACTTTACCTTACAGCGTGCTACCATATGTTAGATCTAGGCAGTTCATGGGAGAATCAGGTGTATAGTCGAACTACATGTGTTCTCTAAATTCTTCAATATTTTATAATAGTGAAAGAGTAAGTACAAATTTCGGGACATGGGTGAATAGAGTCTACAGTGTTTCCCTTATGTACAAAAATGATAAGTATTTTCCGTCAAGATGATCAGATATTAGCATCACTAGGGTATTGGCTATAGGATTCTGATATCTTGAATTTCAGTACAACTTGGTTGGTTCTTTTACAATTACAGCACCCTTCACATTACTGGCCATATTGATTTTTGCTAAAATACTTTGTGTCACATGGTAAACAACATATAACTGTAACAACAATACTCATTATGTATTATCCATGCACGATCTCAGCAACACCGTCGTGCCTGAGACATAAAAGACCATACCACGTAATTGGTAAATAGCTATTGCACTATACTAGGGGATGCTAGGTAGTTATTTGACCTTATATTAATAATGAAACGTTTGTTAAATATAATTAAATCTCCTCTTCACAGGAATACTAGACATTGAAAAAAAAACCTACCAATCTTTTAACATCACCCTTCTTTTCACTCTTTTCACATCACCATCTTACCATATTAGTAGTTAATCTCTTCTGATTGACACGAATGTTCATTAGTTCGAATTTTAGTATTTTTTTCCAGACGGAATTAGATTATAATAAAGCCAGCCAGGCCCTACACTACCAGGTATTTTTTATTCAAATCAGTGTTACACTGTGGCATAGTGTTATGCAAAGAATGCGGAAAATTCGGTATCTGTCCATAAATGAAGGTTCGTACCTTTATTGTGAAACGTATCACCCCTAAAGTTCAAACAAATACAAAGCTGGGCCATCATATTAAATTTGGAGTACTCTACAACATAACGCATATTTGGGTACATTTAAACATGAGAAGAATGGCTATTTATCGTCCAAGAAATGCGTTAGCATTACACAGATTCATCAACATCAAATATCTACACCAGCGTTTATTTAATATCATGTTTCTCAAACAAATTTGATTAGCTTTATATGTACTATAGTGCCTCGCGTACGGCGATATACGAAAAGTCTAGACGAAATATAATTGGAGTCCAACTGAGGGTGCCTCTCCGTTTACTACATTCAGTATCATCCGCCCGCTTCCAATCACCGTTCTTCCCTCTCTGACTTCTTTCATTATCATTTAAACAACACCTACCAAAAAAATTTGAAGGTGAAAGCGAGAGTTGCATACCATGGAAGAGTTACATACCATGGATGACTGTTGATACAACCTGTAACACAGACCTGCCTCACCCAACTCATTCTTAACAGCTCAGATGTGCAGCACGTTGTTCTCCTTAGGGGCCCCTGGTGATATTGTAGTATATTGTACGTCCATCGTGTATAATTAAATGCTCGGTAGGGTTGATGGCAATTCCTAATTTATTTCTTAGAACGATGGAATGCGATTTTTGCTTTCTGCGAGATTAAAGAAAACATAGACTCATTTCAAAAGTAAAAATAAAATACAAGAACAACGTTAGAAACTAATACATGACCAATTTTATATATCCCTATAAAATAGAAACATTCGGAATGATTTTTATGTTTGGTTTTAACACAGTTGTTGTGCAACCTTTACGTCTATATTTCACATAGTACGCATACAATTTGATAGTTAACATACTAACTAACACAAACAAACAAAAGGTTCTACACTAACGTTTACTTGAATGACATGTTTATATCGTACAAAGGAGACAGAATGTATTTATCTTATTTATAAACACTTTTGTCAACTATGCAGGTTTGTTAACATATCACATTATGCTGCTTATCGTGAACAATTTCCCCCGGGCCAGTATGTTAACTGGTAACAGTGTTCCTAACATGGAAAACCATGATACAATACCCTGGCATATTCACAATTCCAAAAGAACTGTTACCTAAAAACTACATCGATGGTTGAGTGTCTTTAATTAGTTAAAGCAGGGTTTCACTTAAATATATTGCGACAAACTATCAGAGCAATGATTAGTTTACATTACGGCATGTTACCACAAGTCAGATCCAGACAATCGACTGGGGGTAGATCTTGAGATGATGTATTGATGACTTGATTATAGTCTGCGTCATTTCGAGACCCAGGGATTAATACCACGCACGTTACCGTGTTATGCCATGTATAAATAGCACAATCACTCCTCCTGTGATATAACAAATGGAGAGAGAAAGAGTTCATTCGATAGTGGTACAACAGCTAAATAACAAATCGTTACTTCAATCGAACAAGATAGCAGACTAAAAAATATGACTTAAATTATATTCAGCTAAAGGTTAAGGATGCTTTTTCGACTGTCCATCGCTACCGATGATGACTGTTGAGTGCAACAGGCAATCAAACCTCAGTTGCTCCCAACGCCTCGCACTGTAGAAAAAAACTGCTGTCGTGCCCCCACCAGTTTACCTCTCTGGACCCTGGCAGTCTGATCTAGAGGTACACAGGATGTGAAACAGACTAGGGAACGACAGAGTTGCCCCACAGTTGCCGCTCACTGGTCAATGCTGCCATCTGTTGACCATAATGTTGGTTCCTCCACATGCCAGCTGACTGATTACCACCATTGACCAGGTTGGTTAATCTGCTGGTATCTGCATCCTACGACCTGCTGCCATCGTATTAACCGTAACCCTGGCACGGGACCTTTACCATGTGCTACCAGCCGGGTCAGCTAGACCTGGAGCTACGCAAGGCATGGACGCCAAACCCTGAGGCATTAAGCTCGAGTCAAGCAGAGAATGCCTGCATACCTGTGCTTGCTAACCTAGGATGCTTACTAACCTAGTAATAAAACATCAGTGTTAGTTCTTTTTATAGACTTAATCTGTTCTTAAACGTTTAAACATTCAAAATATGATCTCTTACACCATATATTCGGTACAATCATACTTTCGGTTTCTGAAACTGTGAATGAATAAATTATCAGATGTGCAGCACGTCGTTTCTCCTCGAGTGCTCGTGTGAACATGGATGTATAACACA
>JAIPMN010005513.1:0-19344 GCA_020650975.1 Apostichopus californicus
ATTAGAAAACAAAGAAACATGGCTCAGTCTTAGAGGTACTAGGGGAATTTTAGGGAAGATATTGGTTCAATGCATGACACTGCTCACTACTTGTAGGACGTAGGGAAGTAGTTTCACGAAATACATGAAGATAATTGCAAGGTAGTGGCTATTGACCCGGCCACCGGGCCTCTAAGCCCCGCTCGCTATTCACCCGGCTGTAGATGGTACCATGGAAGTTGTGCACAGTCCTGGATCTCATATAAATTTACTGTGTAGGCCTACGTACGTACGTCAGGCAGGGCAAGCGCATGTGTTCAGTAGGCTGGGCTATTAAAGTCTGCAATTGCCTGCGCTGAGGATCATCAGCGGCGATCAACCCCCACACAAACAAACGCAATCGCTATTCTCCCGCGCCATTCATTTCGGCAGCCGGGTTGATAAGCCACACTGTTCGCTATTCACCCGGCGGCCGGGCCGATAAGCTCCGCTCGCTATTCACCCGGCGGCCGGGTCAATAGGCCCCACCTAATTGCAACGAATGTTACTGTAGGCCCCTATGCCTACGCCATAGCCTATGTGCGAATGGCTATTGAACCACACACTTCATAACACGCCAATCCTAGTTCGGGTTCATAACTGCTTGGTTTTTGAAGGAACTCTTTAAAAGTCATCATACTCATGTTAATGTTATGACGGTAATGATGCTCCACATATGCCTACATTTGGTTGACAGTAAGAAATGATCACCCAAAATTGAATAATAACAAATAATTTGACCCCAACTTCGTAGAACTTAGGAGTTCTTTGTGTACTCATTGCAAAGAAGCAACTGAAGTGTATTTTACGTGTTTTACAAGCTCAGTAGGCCTAAGCCTGTTTTCATTCTTTAAAAATGTAACTAGTAATTTAACCAAATTGTATTTTTGGTTTCCTCTCTTTGAATATAGATTGCAATTTCAGGACATGTTGCCAACATTTCTTTGTTCTTAAGTATATGCGGTTGATGCGATTTGTTGAGATTGCAACCATCACATGCGAGCCCCCCCCCCCCCCTCCGCTGAAAAAATTGAATAGCCACATAACTACTCCTTTGGGGAATCCATGGATCTTCTGCTAAAATATCCCTATTAGGCAGCTTTTAATCTCATACAAACATTTTCAATTCATTTGCCAACTGGGGGAAATACCTTTTGCAAAGTTAAATACCTTTTGCAAAGTTAAACCACTTTTTACTACATTGCATTCACTTTCATCAAGTCTTTTTCAAAGATGGAACTCACAGAGTAAAATAATTCTCTGCGCATTTTTCAATTTTGATTTGTTAGCGAAGGATCCTTAGCACACAAATGCATCAATTAAAATTAGAAGAGTAATGGTAAAGAAAATGACACATATATCAGTATGTGATTTGTCTTTCTTGCCAGAATTGCTTTAATGATTATTAACCTAAATTTTTGTAATTAATTTCTAAGGTGCCAGCAGCACTGAACCCTAGCCTAGACTGCAAATTATGTGCATTTTGGACATGAATTTTGTAGCTTGTAATGCATGAATTTAACTACTAAAGCATCCTTGCAATTTTTCACATTTTCCCACAAGTGCTGTAGACATTTAGTCATGTACTTATATACAAGCTGTGCATGTATAATTCCCATGCATGTAAAGAACTTCAATATGAGTGTTTTTTTTTAGTTGATCGATAAAATTTGCTATAAAATTCATATATAAGAAGAAAATGCTCTATTTGAGGTATAATTCAAGAAATGCAGATACTTCATATGAGGCTACCTGGACATTTTCTTCTTTAAAATTGCTTAAAAACCCACTATTGCTAAAAGTGACTTTAATGATTTATATTTGCTATGGTATCCATAGTTTGTGTTCATGAAGGCAGAGTGTAGTAGAGATGCAGACTCCCGAAGATATCATTTCACTAAATTTCAGGACCATCAAATGATCTTCCATATCTTCAATATTTAGAGCCTTCAATTGGCAGCAGAAAAATGTAGTTACCGTACCCATTAAATCCTGCAGTACATGATATACACTTCAAAAAAGATCTTCAACCATTTGAGATTCATCCCTTATGATTGGTTCTGCGGATGAATCTCTCTACGAGAGACATTCTCTCTTCAAAATTCGACATTTCCTTTTGAAGATATGATCATCGTGATCAGAGTGAAATGTTTGTGTCCATCCCGCCCTGGGTCAAACAAATTACTTTTGCAGCTGGAGATCACAGTGCCGTTGGAAATCCTCTTGGTTCGATGAACAACGCCATTCTCAACGGTATCCGGTGGGAAGTTTATTCACCAAGACAAATAGAGACTGCAGCGGCTACTCCGATCCGTATTATTCTTACTATCGGTATCGATAGATCTTCTGACAGCATCCACGGAGAAAACCTCTGGAGAGTCGACCTCTTTGCCAGTCGCAGCAGAGAAGGGAGTGGACCAAAATTCTTTCACAGAGAACAAATTCTTTCGTAAGCTCTGAACGTCACTGTTTCAAAGAACTTGCAATCAGCTTACATTGACCTTCTTTCCCCGTCCCTCTCCTGACATGGCCTCACCCACGCCATCAACATTACCCTGTCTTCAGGGAGCATTTTAACATATTCATTAACTTGCATACTGTAGACATCAGCCATCATGGTAGACTTATAGGAATGAAAATATTACAAAATTTGTTCACTACTTCACGACAAATATCTAGATTTCGGTGGAATGGTGACTTCAATCTCACTAGTACAACAGGAGAAAAAACGAAAAATAAAATACGCTCCGTTATTGGAGCCACAGGTCCTGTGTGATACCCTGTGATATGGCAGGTAAAATGTATCAATTCTTAGACATTAACAATATGAAAGCAGCCTGTCAGCTATGAGCAGACCTCTGTAGTAAAGAAAAAACTACAAAAACAATTTGAGGTCTGAAATAGCAGACGTTGACCAAACCATTATTTGATAAAAAAAACTCTCTCTGAACCTCGCTGACATGATTGAGGCGATTATATCCGGTTCATAACTTTATTTGTTTCAGTTGTTGACATTTTCTTCTTGTTATTAAAAACAAATAATAAATGCCACCAGGTTGTGGATATGCTTTCCAATTGCCCACATTGGACTAAGTACAGGTGTACCCCATTGAATACTTACTAAAAATGGTTATGATCTGACCTGTGTATGGTGGCTTGGCAGACCTGTAATGAACAACTCCTTTGATTTCTTACAAAAACAAGACCAAAAATTGTTGTTCATTTCGGCAGGCTGCCCCCTAGCTGCATGTCTCGAACTGTCTTTGACCACTTTCGGCCGTTCTTTAGCAACGTTTTCAGTCGACAACTTTTAACGTTCTGTTTTTATGCTTGCATGCCCATGTATTATCTTTCTAGGAGGAAATACCGGAGCAAGAGCTTGGACAATACTGCTAGGACTCTGAACTTCAGCATCAATACAGCAATTGAATATTATGGAATTAACTGTCACCCCAATGATCCAACCTTCTTTTGTATTGAGTTCTCTCAAGGCGAGAATCGTAATTTTAATATTCCAATATATGGCGACGATGGTCTCAGGAATTGTCAAGAGATAGAATGCAAGGGTAGGTTTATCATCGAAGAAGTATATACATTCGTGCACCCTACTTTGTCTAAAGGAGTAAATCCTGTGAATGCATGATAGCCATTTTGAGAAAATGAAAAAATTGAATTGTCTTTTGTTTCTCTTTATAATATTTTGTCCAAAGGAGCAAATCTCGAAGCTGTGTCGTTCTCTTTACTAGTAAGAGTAGAGTGAATGATATCACCAGGGCAATGAAACGGAAATCTTGTTGTGTTGGTTTCCTTTAGGATATTTCAATTATTTTATATTAAAGATTCTTTTGAAGAAAAAATGTTGCAATTTGATGAAATTCTGGATTGTTGAACCAAATTGTTGATCAAAGGAAGCAAAACATTCCAAAACGTATCAAAAAGAAGATTCTAACAGTAAAAGTAAAGTCTTTTGAGGAACATTTACTGTCACCATGACATCAATGCAGACTATACCGTTTGGACATATACCATCCACTTCCTGGAATATAAAGGAAGGTTTAGTAGTCAGTCAAAATAGTTTACATCAAAATCGACCATATCTCGAGTTTGGAACAAGATATTGAGATGGGGATATTGATTAACACTGTGGTATGTTTGTCTCTTCATATACAATTAGATATCCCCTTTTAATTAAATCAACAAGCCGTCTCAGTACTGGAACACAAATTTGTGAACATGATTAAATTCGTCCCTGGTGGCTGGACTGCATTTAGTGCTGTTAGTTAAACAAGCTGAGATGGGAATGCTGGGTTTTAATAAAAAGTAATAACAACATAGTCTACCTGGACTGCATAAGTGCTGTTAGTTATTAACATACTGAGATGGGAATGTTGGTTTTAAATCTTAAGTAAAGACAACGTAGTCTGCCTGGACTGCATATGTGCTGTTAGTTAAACTATGGAGCTATTTATAGCTCCATGGTTAAACAAGCTGAGATGGGAATGTTGGTTTTAAATAAAAGTTTTCAGTTATATTTTACTTCTCTTTTGATTGTGGCAAATCAACTACTTTGTGACATTACATTGGTTAAAATGGA
The DNA here is from genome assembly GCA_020650975.1 of Apostichopus californicus. Classification (NCBI taxonomy): domain Eukaryota; kingdom Metazoa; phylum Echinodermata; class Holothuroidea; order Aspidochirotida; family Stichopodidae; genus Apostichopus; species Apostichopus californicus. The sequence continues at coordinate 4,613 of JAIPMN010005513.1, forward strand.
AATATGCTGTGCCAGGACATTAGTTATACTGATGATGCAATGAATTAAACTAACAATCATATCAACTTTAAACAAAGAGGAACAAACGGTCACATCTACAATTGTTTTTAAAATTTTTTCTTTTATTCAAACATAGTCTATTTCTTTGTTGTGCTTATACTGATGTGGTTCATGATTGCCAATGTTTCTGTCGTCAAATCTGTGAACCTACCATCGAAGATTTGATAAAATAACAAAACAAGAACAGAAATTTTGCACACACCTTGTTTATCGTTTAATTGGCTAACCGTCAAAATTTCCTGACAGTTCTGTTTGGATTTTGGTTAAATACACCATATAGATTCATTTAACAGCAATTGTTATAAATGGTATGCAAGGTATTGTGGCGTATCTGGGATATCCCTTCCCCTTTCCTTGTCCCCCACAGCAAAGAAATATATGCGGATGATAAGCAGTATTAAACATGAGGCTTATGAAAGGCGAATTTGACAGGCGACGATTGTTAACCTGTTCATCACGTGTCAATGTTCTGATTGTCTACCGACAAAAAAAAACATCCAAAAAACATTGCCTGTGCATATTTGGCATTTAGCCAGTGTTAAACAGCTTGAATTTGGAAGCATGATATATGGATTGCCATTGGCTAAGGCCAGGATGGCTCAGTTGGTAGACTGTAATCATGAGGACAGTGGCTTGGCATTCCTCTATAGCTATTAAAACAATTTTTGGTTCTTTTCAGATTGTTCAAAATGATCCAGTCAGTTTTGCATAATTTCTGATTTTTAGTGCCCTTCGGTCGATTAACTAGATTACGAATTGAGCATCTCCGTTGTTTTTACGTATGGGCTGACAGGTCAAAATTGTTGCAGTTGTAAAAAAAAAAGAAAAAAAAAGTGTAATATTTAGTATTGTTATGGGATTATGTAAGGGACTACAATACCCAAGTACTATTTTAGTTGATGTTGTTGTTCTGATATGTTTTTGTTAACATTTCCATTACAGCATGAGTCTGAGTATGTAGTGGTTCCAGAATTGCTAAAAATGCTAAAATGGTCACAATATATGCGAAACGAACAATACGCATTTACTCCTTCCTCCACGAGTTTGGTATATGGTTGCATAAGCAGTGATCATGGCGTTTGAGGGTCTTCATTTTTACCCTGTATTTGTAAGGAGACAGGCAGGCTTTGCTATACATTCTATGACCAACAAATCTTGGTACCAATCTAGAAGTACTTTTCCTTTTATTTCTTTATTTTGCTTCACCCTGCAACAGACCTCAGAACCAAACAGTTGATCCACTCAGATCTTCCTGTGTGTCACCACTTATTTTTTTTATAAAGACAACCTCACTCTCTCCGGAATTATAAATTTATATACCCCTGGCAAAACCTTTTTCCAATTTTTTTTCCCCTCGCTATCGGAAATCGGCGGCGGGAATGTTTTTTAACTACATAAAAGGACGTATACAAAATCTGTTGCGTGAATTTATCGGCCTCAAGGTACTAGTGCAACAACTTACTGATACGTGTTTACTATTGCTGAAGTGACTTTGTAAAACCCCCATAATGTTGCTACGTTACTTTTTATATATGATAAAGTCACCATCTTAATATTCAAGTAGCAATTTTTTCCCAATTCCATCCCTCTTTGATACTTTTTTTCAATAGTCTCCTGACTTCTCTCCTTATCTCCCATTTTTTTTGCATCTGAGGCAGTGTGAGGTGTGTTTCTATATCGTTGAACTTTAATAAATATTAATATATTACAGCTGATTTTTGAAGGATGTCAGATCATCCAAGATATACTAAACTATATTTTTCGGAACATCTCAAAAGGTACACAGTTTAACCTGGGCAGACACGTTTAACAGACTTGTATGCAGTTACAGTAATTCCATGCCTCACTATCAGCCTCAGGACATATTAACAGTATATTATACCTGTAATAGTAAATCCATTGTGAATAATTGCGTTATCACTCCTCATATCAACGTAATACAAGAAATTTTGATGGTTTTGAATTGCTTTGTATAAAAGGAGTCAAACAAGAAGTTACCATAATTTGCTATTTAACTCACTTTCTTTGTATATTTTATATGTCTATTTTGTATTATTATCAAAATAAAATAAAACTGTTAGCAAACTGCTTATCCACTAGAGAGCCTGTATAAGAGAATGTGTAAAAGTAAGTTGGCCTGACGTTTCGATCCTAGCAGGATCTTCTTCAGAGGCTAAATGACTAGTGATAATTATCGTCATGATTATTCGACATAATTATTATTGCAGCTACGACCACCATACATGGCACGTATAACATTATCCAATCGTGAAAGGTGATTGGTCAAATGTCATGTCTGTGACACTGCATCCTTGCATGGCAATTCTAAAGTCCGATATTGGTGTCTGTCTCAAATGTGAAATAAAAATTTGGCACGCCGATGGTATAAAGAAACGCTTTCAAACTCTTTCATGATTATCACAGTGAATTGATTGGCTTTCCCAGGCCAGGTTTGTTACAGCAATGCATTTAAATATACAGTCCTTTATATAATGGGAAACTCTTGCTGTGTACTGCTTCCGTGCATACTTTTACTGACTGTTCATCAGTACCCCTACACCAAGGGGGGGGGAGGGGTCCATGCCCTCCCCCACAATAATTTTCACAGCAGCGGTTTTCTCTCAGGCACTGTTGCAGTCGCAGGTGGTAAAATTACGTCGCAACGCCAGTAAACATGTTTTTTTTTTACTTCTTTCTGACCCATCCCAATGTCAAACCTGTGATTGGAGACTATATGCCCATCAGGTTCTTTTGGTAAATAAATTTGGGTTACTTCGTTGTGATATAAAATGACGGAGCAAAATGACAGGTTAAAAGTGCAGCTTGGAACTATATAATATTTTTATTTATTTATTGAGGGTGAAGAGCAGGATTTTCTGAATTCAAATACAACTTGAGTTTTATGTTGTTCCATCCTTGAAACCCCAATACCAAGATTGAATACTTTAATTTTAATATCATCTTTTCTCTCTTTTTCCTCTTCCCTCCCTCCCGTTACTCCACCCCCCCCTCCAACCCCATCTTCATCTGCACAAAAGCACCTGGTGGGCAAGCAGCTCATCATGAGCCAGGTGACAGTAGGCATCACGGCAGTGGGTTACCACAGGCTGTAATATCTTCAGTGGGATGGTCCACGGGTCGATACACAGTCAGCCGCAACGAGCCCAGCCGACTGAATATGCAGATAACAGTCTTAACGAGTCCTTCCTCCGATTTAATGACCGGCACTGGGCTATGGGAGGTGGTCGTCTTTGGTTCCGAACATCCTCGCGGCTCTGGACAGCGTTTTGAGCAGAATAGAAACATTTTAACCAGATATCAAGAGAGCCAACCCCTTTATCCCGGTGAGGAGATGATCTTTGATGTGGAATTTGATTTTATGATCGGCCAAATAGGATGTGATCGGTGAGTATAATTGTCAAAACTTTCAACTTTGAAGGTCGGGTTCTTTCGGGCACCTTGTCAAAAAGGAAAGCTGTAGCGGCACTGCAAGATCTCCCACAGCCAGGCTGTGTCTGATATCGGACAGTAGAGTGTGTGAGACTGAAGAGACTGCAGGCCCCTCAGCATTCTGCTTGTGACACTTTGCCCTCGTTGTTGCCATAGCTTCAGTACAGCTAGGCATGTCTTTGTACCCGCTAAAGGACAAGCGTCTAACTGTTATGCCACTACTTAAAGGCATTGAAGACTCCCGCACAAAGAAACGTCTCATGCCAGTAATCTGACCTAGTTTCGAATGAGGTGTAACAGAAGTGTTTATAGACACCACCATCGATTCCAGAAAATACACACACAGCTTGCTACCATTGGTAATTGGACACTAGTGCACAGTCAATACATACAGCTACGGTCAATACCCACAAAACAGTGTATATAGCAGCGATGGACATCTCAGGTCTAGATAAAAGATAACAAGGTATCACGTTTCATTACTGTCTGCATTTGGTAGCGACAAGAAAAAAACTTCACTTGCAAGCAATGGAAAGTTAACTTTTTCAGATGCAGCAAGCGGGTTTCGGGCGAGTCTTCAATGCCTTTAATTGGTTGAGGTAGATTATCTTGGGCAGTGACATGGACAAATGTTTAGTCAATCTGTTTTTTTTTTTATTTCCTTACTTTCTTTTACACACAACCACATTTTATTTCTTGAAATGATATTTATTTATCGGGAAATGATAGCGCAAACACCTGGATTAGCTCCTGTGCGTGGGTGATGGTGCTTTGTGGTGCCATTCCGTGGAAGGAATTCCTCTTGAGGGAGCATTCAACTCAAACAAACAAAAATAGTATCGATAGAAAACAGCATCTTCACCCCCACCTATGGTGTATGATAACAAACTAGCAGCCAAAAAAATATATATATATTCAAAGACATACAGAAGATGAAATGTAGAAAGATATATATGGAAACAGCTCTACTGTTTAGTCTCAAGGTCATGGTTAGCAGGTGCATCAATCAAATTACATGGTTTCTTAATTTCATCCACAAGCTGGGATCTTGTTGTGATAATGAAAAGCATCATGGTATGTAACCTTGACTGTAATAGGAAACATGTACCCTATCAATCATGTATCAAAACTTTCCAGCAGTGTACAAAGTACAAATGCCACCTCCCCCCGCCCCACTCCTAATACAAGGAGAGGGTTAACTTTTACATGTCAAAGTTATAATTTAGTGTAAAGGCATGATGTGGCCATTTTGACCCATTATGGTCTATGAAGTGTATAGCCTTCGGTGTGTGTGTATAGGCGTATTCGGTGTGTGTATTCGGTGTGTGTGTATAGGCGGAGTGTATAGCCTAGTGGTTAACGCCGGCGTCTCCCAGTCATGAGATCCCCGGTTCGATTCCCCGCCGACAGCAATGTGTGTCGTCTGGCAAGGGTGTTGTTCAATAACAACTTCCTGACATGGACGTTAAATGGATGTGTGCCGAGAGATTGGCATCGGTCAGCTTGCGAGTCTATAAGCCTCCATGGCTTCTTTCGCGAGTTCCTGCTTGCGGGAAGATCACATATACATACATACATACATACATACATACATACAAGTGGCAATAACATATCCATGCTGTATGAATGGGGAGTGGGGGGGGGGGGAGTTGGAGAGGGTCATGAATTTTCATTAAAACTGAAAGAGAAATTTTTTCCCCTTTGTGTTTGTTTGTTGTACAAATGTTACAATTACAACAAGGTATTCGGTCGTCTTTGAAGCATTGTGACACCTTAAACTTTAACAAGATAAGATTTCAGATAGGCAAATCCAATTGCTTAGTAAAATATCTCTCTGATGAGTTTGATATTGAAAGGGCTTTTGCAACCCTTCTTTTGGTATAGTGTGTATCGGTTGTATTTACATTATAGTACCTCTCATGTCATGTGGTGTGCTGTAGATACTCAAAGAAAATGGTATGACCTGGTAAATACCCCACCAGTGTGTGAGGATCCATTGAGCCAGCCACCTGAGGGGAATAACATGTACAGTCGCATTTCTAACATTTGCTATCTATTCCAACAAACTCAATAATATTTTAATTATAAAAAGCTATTAAGGAAAAGGTGTTATTGATTGAGAGAATTTGGCATTATTTATTTTTTATTCATTAAATATTGATGAATTTTGTGTAAATGCATTGTTGTGATTTTACCCATCATCTCACCCCACCCCACCCCCCCCCCCTCTCTCTCTCCTTCCCCACTTCATCTTTGTCAATCTGGTGGAAATCCCCTCACGGAAATTGATCTCTTTTTTTGTTCAATTTTCAGCGTAAATTATTTCTGTGTGGAATTTAAGAAAGGAAGCAATGCCTATCCTGACTTTGAGATACCATCCACCCTCGGAGATAACACCATCAGAAAGTGCGAAGAAAGATCCTGCCCATTTCCAGGTTTGTCTGGTATTTATACCTTCCAGTATCGTAATGAATCGTAGATCAACTTACAAAGTATGGGAGGATATTTCTTAAACAAGCAAAAATACTTCATTATTTTGGTTCTTTTGCCCTTTTTTTTACAAAATTGGATTTGCATTGATGCAAGATGCTTTATCTCACTTGCCTCTCTCTTTACCCAGGGGTTAAATGGGTACCCTGTGAGGTAATTTGTCATTGGGCGCAGTATATAACTGCTGCCGACTGGAGGGATTGTCTCTGGGACAGGTTATCATTGACCAGGGGTATAATATATCGTCTGTAAAGCGCTTTGAGACCTATCGCTGGTATAAAGGGCTATATAAAAAGCAGATATTATTAAATATTATTTTTACAGATGAAGCTGGCACAACCGCCCGTCTGACTAACATTGGTTTCTCGGTGCAACCTGGATCTGGTGATGCCCCACATGGACATGCTGACATGGGTGTTACAGCCACAGTCTCAACCAGTCTGAACTCTGACAGGATAGAGGGCCGAGGTCTGTGGAGGTTGGGCATTTTTGGAAGCCAAAGCCAGGACGGCTCCGGAGCAAGGTTACATGAAATGCGGAATATTTTAAGCGACGACGTTGCAGCGATGCCTCTCATCCCAGGACAGGAGTTGGTACTGCCTGGTAATGCCATGTAAGAGAAGACAGAAGAATATTTACATATTTCCTCTTTTCATCTAAATGTCTCAGTGGTTCTTAGACCAAGACAGATTTTTTAAAGGAAGGAGAAGGTTGAAGCTGGGGAGGGGAAGGGGAGGGGGAGGGTGAGGGGGAGGTCAGCAAGAGATTGAGGTCAGGGACTGAGTCACTGAAAACCAATATAAAAGGGGCTCAGTTTAAACTGGTTAATGTTCCAACTAAAATTTTATGGAGTGTTTCATGGAAAGGTTTGTACATGACTTCAAGAATATAGAACAAAGTTTTGTTCTCCAACTAAAGTGGCATATATCAAGAATGACTTTGGTATTGAAATGTAGCCTGCATTGATAGTTGTCGTTTCTTAATCAAGAAACTTATCCGACGAGATTTCAAAGTTGTTTCTATCAAGCTGTATCTAGCACTAAAAGAAGGCATTGGTTATATCAAGATTAATTGAACAGTCTTTTTTTGGGGGGGGGGGCAATGAAATGCATTAAGCTTGCTCAGATTTCTTTCAAATTTCCTGGGTTTTTGTTGTTGTCATTTAGCAGGATGCGAAGGAAAATCCATAAATTGTTTATTTTCCTTTCTTTTTTTTTTAAAGCATTAATCTTCAAGGTATTGGGACTGGTCAGGATTTTTCGTACTTTTGTATGGAATTTGCCAAAGGAGACCATGCGGACCCTGACTTTGATATGCCTATGCAACAGGGCTCTATAGTGTCCTGTTCTAGTCTTGCAGGCACCCCAGGTAAGCTCTTTCCTCCATCTGTCTCTCCACATCCGGTTAACGCCGGTGCCTTTCAATCATAAGGTCCCGAGTTCGAGTCACTCCAAGATTAATGTATGTCGTCCAGTAATACAGAGTTGTTGACAATTGACAATTCATAATCATGGTCGTTAACTATGAATCTAAGAGACTGACTTCGGTCAGCTTGCGGCTTTGATAAGCCAATGAGGCTTCTTCGCGAGTTCCTGCTTGCAGGAGGATCTGAAATACATACACCCATATCACACAACCTGGCCCATTAGCCCCTTTTGCCAGTTTTTTGTCATAAATTGCAACAACAACAACAACAAAAACAGCTGCATCCATTTCCTGTTTGAAATAATGAAATCATCTCATGCTTTGTAAAAGAAAAAAGGAGAAGTCTGACATTGTTTCTAGCATTCTATCTATCCAGTTCCTTCATTGTCACTTCTTACAACTCCTAGCTACTCTACTCTAAATTATGTAAGGTTTTATATACCAAAATTGACTAAACACAGACAATATAATATCATTTCATATGAGGTCATGTGAGGTCGTGAGTGGGTCAAACCTGAACGGGTATACTCACTCAGCATGAAGGGTAGAGTGCCGTGTGGGGCACACACACAGCTTGGCATCTGAATCAGTTTGTTCCAAATCTTCCTGCAATTCTCACCTTTCTCACACTTACTTGTATAAATCTAAAGAAATGTGTGGCAAAACTAATAATTTTCCTTACGTTCACCTACTTGTTGCCGCCGCCCGACAAGTTTTAATCTTTGCATTGTCAGAGACAAATCAAAGTCAGATATGTTAGCCAGGTGAGCTGCATATATAGCAGACAATATTCCAAAGGGCCTTTTTGTATTTTACCATGTTGGGAGTAGTTTAGTCAAAAGAAAGGGTTTTTATTGGTCACAGAATCATGGTGCATTTTTTATTTTTTAATTATTTATTAGTTTGTTATAGCTACAGTAGTCCAATCTTTATTGTGTCAAAGTTCTATACTTTTATAATCAGGGAACAATGCTACAAGCTATTTAGGTATAATGAACTTCTTTTTTTTTGGGGGGGGGGGGGTTGTCAAGGTGATGTTGTATCATAAGTTAACTTATCTTTTGATAGCAGAGAGGGGGTTAAAGGTTTGAAAAGGTTTTAATTGCTGTCAAAAAACAAAAAAAATGAACAATTTTTTTGGGAAAAGAGCAATGAAATTTGCTGTCTTCAAGTTTGTAATATAATTTAGTGGTTTTATCTATTGTTCATTTACTTTATATAGAAAGACTAGAAAATATTACATTAATGATATGGGACCGACTAGCTCCGTTGCCTAGGGTAAAACCAAAACTAGCAAATTCTTGATCCCATAAGCCATTGATATTAAGTTGTAAGTGTGCCGTAAGTTGTTAAATTTATAGCTTTGCAGTTGTGATGAATAGTGAATCTTGAAGGATAGATAAGTCCGCAGCAGCAAAACCCACTTACTTGTTCTTCTGAAATGTTATACTTCCGATTCTGAAGATATGAGAACATTGGCAGTGTCCCGAAGGGTGGGATAATAGAGGGCGCTATGCAGTCTTGTAGTTTTAGTAGATAGGAAAGCACACACATGTCAATTGGAGACGAGTATTAAGTACCGTGGCTCTTTAATCTCCAAACTAATTACTTTGGGGGAATCTCCAGCAATTAATAAAATATCAAGTTGATCGGTCCCAGAGTTGCCACTTTAAAAAATCGACTCTTGTCAAAAATATTTACACAGGTAGATGGGAGACAGGTATTAAAGTAGCGTCGCTCGTAAATTTCCAAACCATTTACTTTGGGGGAATCTCCTGCATCAAGAAGAAATATCAAGTTAATTGCTCGCAGAGTCACCACTTAAAAATTGACCGTTTTTGTTGTATGTATTTGAAAAAATACCAAAATAGAGAAAAATGGGGGGGGGGAGGGGGGCAAAATGAAATTAAATGGACTACATTCAGAGGTTCTGTTTCACTTTCATTTCTACTGTTCCGTCACCAACTAAAGTCCATGATGGCAGGCCAAGGGTAATGATGAGTGGGTTTAGATCCTCGTATGAGCTTGGACGAAAATACCAAGATGGGACCACGAGCGTGACCGTAGAGGCTACGGTAACACCCCATCAGCGGAGCGATCCCTTGCAGGGACAGAGGCTTTGGAAGTTAGGAGTGTACGGAAGCGGTAACGAAGAAGGAACTGGAAGAAGGCAAACGGTCTCTCCACAGCTCTTGAGGCCACCAGATACCGACGTTCCCTTATCTCCTGGGCTTGACCTAGACTTTGTTGTGACCGACAAGTAAGTAGAGTTTTGCTGTTATTCATAACACAGTCACCTACCTACAAATGACCTGGTCTCGGCAATGCATTTCGATATAACTTTTAGTTTGTATAATTTTATGTCGGTGTTTCCTTTGGCAGATGTCTTCACTTTAGGCCAAAAAGTTCAGTTAAAAATAGAAGAGCAACAAACTACTTATCCACCGCAAATATCCTGTGTAGGTCGAATAAGAGTTTATGCTGTAACTATAGGCAAGTCATACATTTACGGAATATGAAATTTATAGTATGCTCTCTTTGGTTTAATACGTATCTTGCAGGTTTTGCAATATTGCACTACTTTAAAGCTGTTATCCTGTGTAGATCAATAAGAAGAAAATAGTTCAGAGGAAAGTGATGTTTGGATCCCAGCAGGATCTTCAGAAGCTAAATATATGATTAAAGGCATTGAAGACTCGCCCAAACCGTGTGCGGCCATCTGAAAAAGTTAACTTTCTGTTGCTTGCAAGTGACGTTTTGTTCGTGTCGCTACAAAATGCAGACAGTATTTCATTCGAAACTAGGTCAGATTACTGACATTAGTCTTCACACCCCTTAATTAGAACATTGAACAGAGAAAAGAGGCAAAAGTAATGACATAGCAATGGACCATGAGAAATGCAATAATAGATTTTGCCGTACGAAAATTATTAGTGGGACTCAAAGAGAACCTTGAACAATCAGCTCGTCGGAAAATCTTTGGAAGAAAAATGCCAGATATGTCTTGTTAAGTGTGCTTAGAAACTACCAATCGAATTGCTAATCTGCATTTTCCGTGACTTGTATGAAATGAAATTTACAGTTTAAGGCTTCTGACTGCCACTAAATTAGAATAAAATTATTATTATTGTTATTATTCTTGTTCTTGTTGTTATATACCCCCCTCCCGACTATAACCCCCACAGCAGAGAAATTTTTGTGGGATAGATATTGGACCACTCACTGTACAATGGCACCTAAGAGAGAAATGGTCGAGCTTGAATTTCGTGACACCCTAAACTTCAGTGATCTGCTCCAATTTTAGTTATAGTTATAGTCTGTTAGAAGGCCTATTAGACCCAGGGAAGGAGTTTAATATTCCTTCATACCAGGTAGAGAGTATTTACTTATATAGCTTTCAGTTTCAGCGTTGAGAGACATTTCCTTTGCGGTTTATTAAATTATGCCTCTCTCTTTTTTTACAGTCTTGATCTGAGAGCTGTGGGCCCTGATACAAACTTCCCCTACCTCTGTGTGGAGTTTGGCAAAGATGCTAACGCATCACCAGATTATGACTTGGAGCTCGGTGGTCCGGAAACCATCGTCACATGCCACCTCTTGTATGGTACTGGAAACACCGATCCACACGAGGTCGGCGGGACAGACCCTGACCGTGAGAGACCCGACCACGGTCACCACCACGGTGGAAGCAATCCAGGACACCACGGGGGCAACTCGAGGCCCAGGGCTCTTGTATCTAGATTTAGTTACGAGATAGGAACCAGGCCCGTACCGCGGTCACATTTGACAAACATCGAATTGACAGCTGACATCACTCCATTCGATACTACTGATACCATCAGGGGTACCGATTTATGGAGACTCGGTTTTTTTGGCAGCGCCGAGCCCGACGGCAGCGGCCCAAGAATGGGGGAAGTGCCGCAGTTGCTCTCGGAAGAAGAAGCGTCCAAGACTCTAAGGAGTGGTTCCACTCTAACGTTGGTGGGATCTGCAACGTAAGAGAACGTCTCCGTTTTTGCGTCATCAATATTTATACAAAGAAAACTCTGCGCTGAATGGAGATATAGCTAGGCTGAATTTAAAATGTCCTTTATCCAGTAGTAATCTGTAGGAAGAGTCTGCTTTGTAGCCTATATGTAAAGGAGTACTAATGTTCACTGGGGCGCACAGGATTTGAAATTTAGGTATGAGCATGAAGCTTAATATGGAAAGACAATCGAGGTAGATGAAGGATTCTACAAAGTAGGAATTTTAACCCTGTGGTCCTTGAAGCCTACTCCCTCGTGGTGGGAGGGGGGAAGGTGGGGAGGGGGTGGTCTGGCTGTCCTTCCTAAGGAAAATATCAAAGTTTAGTATATTTAGACTATAAATATGGCTATTTTGTTGCTACAAAAGGCAAAGGTTCTGCTAATAAATACTTGATTTTTTTTGGTGAGGTTAAATAGGGCGACAGAAGGGGAGGGGGGGGGGTGTACACCAGTAGGAGTAGTCTAATTCATACTTAATTGACAATGGGAGGGGACAGGACTCCAACCCCTTTTCTGCATGCCACTACAGAGTGTTCTGCTTTAATTGGTTTTTATTGATTTTATTAAAATGGTATAAAGTTTAGTTTAATTCTATAGCTAGCTGAATTTTCGTCTCTATGGATGCATGGAGAAAGTACTTCATTGTATAGTACTGATATTAGGCCTAAATAATAGATGAGCATGGTTTAGCCGTATCCGAAGCAGAATTTTGAGATGATGTGTAGAAATGTATTTGATGCAGTTTCTTACAAAGAAACATTCTATATGGACAAAGCGTAATTAAGCCATTATGTGACTCACTCGTTAAATTTCATTACAAATAGTGCAGGAGGATTTGAGAGGGTGTTTTTTTTCGCCCTATTTTACTCTTTTTTTCATGACTTCTTGAAATGTGGTCAGGTGTGTAAAATGTTGTGGTTTGAATCAAATTTTTAAACTTAATTTGTTAAAGGGAATCTTTGAAATGATCTTACATAGTTAAATTGCAATCTAAATTTGTGAATAATAATACTTGATAGATTTGGAAAAAAATTGTGAAAGAAAACCCACTCAAGAAGCTATTCTGGAGCCGGCCCAGACTGCTGTTTGATCATGAGCCCTGACTCAACCCAACCTTCGTTACATGAGTAATTGTGGCTAATTTAGGGGTGAGGGGGGGGGGGGGAGGTTATATATGCTTAGGTCCATGACTGATCAAAATGTTGCCAGTTTTTAATGTCTCATTAGCTTCCGTGGGGAAAACTGAGCATGTACATTTGCTTTCTGATTGGAAAGCGGTGCTTCATGACTATTAACTGCACAGTTTTAAAAAATGTAACCAATCACAGGGGTGGTAACTTTGCATGTGACCTATTGAAAGAGATCCGTTCGTTAACAGCAAACGGTCATTTGTTTGCACTTTTTCGGGGAAAACCTTGTAGGTAATGAAATGTAATTGATGTAAATGCCCTTTAAATTATACCATCAAGTTGCCTTAAGAAGATCCATACATTTGATTTATTTTGCAGTCCTGTTTATGGAGCAAAAATTACAAAATATGATATTGTTACTGCTTCGATATTAAGAAATCTTGAAGATCAATTGCTGTAAACATTTATATGGCCGAGACAGATAGATAATATATTTCACACCATTCTATCGTATAGTGCAGATCTGAGAGGCATCGGGGACACTCGCTTCCCTTACCTGTGCGTGGAGTTTGGTAAAGCTAATCCAGACAGTCACTTTGACTTCCCTGTGCAGAAACCAACAGGAACAATCTTTACCTGCGAACTCTATGAACCACATCATGGGAATGGTGGTGGTATGTATCCATTAGGGTGTTAGCATGGTGGTGGTATGTATCCATGGGGGTGTTAGCATAGTGGTGGTATGTATCCATGGGGGTGTTAGCATGGTGGTGGTATGTATACATGGTAGTGTTAGCATAGTGGTGGTATATATCCATGGGGGTGTTAGCATTTAGTGGTGGTATGTATCCATGGGGGTGTTAGCATAGTGGTGGTATGTATCCATGGGGGTGTTAGCATGGTGGTGATATGTATGCATGGGGGTGTTAGCATAGTGGTGGTATGTATGCATAGTGGTGTTAGCATGGTGGTGGTATGTATCCATGGTGGTGTTAGCATAGTGGTGGTATATATCCATGGGGGTGTTAACATAGTCGTGGTATGTATGCATGGGGTATTAGCATAGTGGTGGTATGTATGCATGGGGGTGTTAGCATGGTGGTGGTATGTTCCATGGTGGTGTTAGCATAGTGGTAGTATGTATCCATGGTGGTGTTAGCATAGTGGTGGTATGTATGCATGGTGGTGTTAGCATAGTGGTAGTATGTTTGCATGGGGGTGTTAGCATAGTGGTGGTATGTATGCATGGGGGTGTTAGCATGGTGGTGGTATGTTCCATGGTGGTGTTAGCATAGTGGTAGTATGTATCCGTGGTGGTGTTAGCATAGTGGTGTTATGTATGCATGGGGGTGTTAGCTTAATCGTGGTATGTATGCATGGGGGTGTTAGCATAGTGGTGGTATGTATCCATGAGGGTGTTAGCATGGTGGTGGTATGTATGCATGGGGGTATTAGCATAGTGGTGGTATGTATGCATGGGGGTGTTAGCATAGTGGTGGTATGTATGCATGGTGGTGTTAGCATAGTGGTAGTATGTATGCATGGGGGTGTTAGCATAGTGGTGGTATGTATGCATGGGGGTGTTAGCATGGTGGTGGTATGTTCCATGGTGGTGTTAGCATAGTGTTAGTATGTATCCATGGTGGTGTTAGCATGGTGGTGGTATGTTTGCATGCTGGTGTTAGCATTTAGTGGTGGTATGTATGCATGGTGGTGTTAGCATGGTGGTGGTATGTTCCATGGTGGTGTTAGCATAGTGGTAGTATGTATCCATGGTGGTGTTAGCATAGTGGTGGTATGTATGCATGCTGGTGTTAGCATTTAGTGGTAGTAAGTATCCATGGCAGTGTTAGCATAGGAATGGTATACATGTATTCATAGCAGTGCTAGCATAGGAGTGGTATACATGTATTCATGGCAGTGCTAGCATAGTGGTGGTATGTATCCATGGCAGTGTTACCATAGTGGTGGTATGAATCCATGGTAGTGTTAGCATAGTTTTGGTATATATCCATGCTGGTGTTAGCAAAGTGGTGGTAATACTCCATACTGCATTTTACTTTGGTTTCTAACATTGCACCATCGTGTCAAGCTCCAAACATTTTGAAATGTACTATGAAGGGCTCGGTAAGTTCAATACAGATCTCTA
>JAIPMN010005517.1:0-16177 GCA_020650975.1 Apostichopus californicus
GAGTATAAAAGTAATGTTCTTGTAGTTATAAACTTTAGTTGGAACACTAACATCTTTTGTGAAATTATCAAAATAATGTTCTGATGCTATCTCCCTTTAACCATCCTCAACAATCACCCTTTGTAATGCAAGCTGGAACACTAACATCTTGTGGGAGCATCAGAATAAATATTCTTATATTCCTTTAATTGTGATTGACTGACTCTGTCTGTCATGCAAGTTGGAACACTAACATCTTTTGTGATTATCAAAATACTGTTCTGATGCTATATATCCCTTTAAGTTCTTTAACCATCCTCAACTGTCACCCTCTGTAATGCAAGCTGGAACACTAACATCTTGTGGGAGCATCAGAATAAATGTTCTTATATATTCCTTTAACTGTGATTGACTGACTATGTCTGTAATGCCAGCTGGAACACTAACATCTTGTGGGAGCATGATCAGAACAATGTTCTTATATTCCTTTAACTGTGATTGACTGACTCTGTCTGTCATGCAAGCTGGAACACTAACATCTTGTGGGAGCATGATCAGAATAAATGTTCTTATATATTCCTTTAAACTGTGATTGACTGACTATGTCTGTAATGCAAGCTGGAACACTAACATCTTGTGGAAGCATGATCAGAATAAATGTTCTTATATATTCCTTTAAACTGTGATTGACTGACTATGTCTGTAATGCAAGCTGGAACACTAACATCTTGTGGGAGCATGATCAGAATAAATGTTCTTATATATTCCTTTAACTGTGATTGACTGACTATGTCTGTAATGCCAGCTGGAACACTAACATCTTGTGGGAGCATGATCAGAACAATGTTCTTATATTCCTTTAACTGTGATTGACTGACTCTGTCTGTCATGCAAGCTGGAACACTAACATCTTGTGGGAGCATGATCAGAATAAATGTTCTTATATTCCTTTAACTGTGATTGACTGACTCTGTCTGTCATGCAAGCTGGAACACTAACAGTGTGCTCAGCAGGTGGTAGGTGGGATCATTCACTAAATGAGCTTCATGTGCTGAATGAGGGCTGAACTCTCTTATTACCACTGAAGTAGTATTATTATTATTATGCTGAGCTTCTAATACCGTTGTGCCGTCTCGGTATTATCTACCCGTGTGAATACCCGAGTCGTGCAGTTAGGAAAACATGACAGATTAAATTGAGTATGAGTCTGGGCCATAAGAATGAATAGCTTTTTAGAAATACCCTCCAACTACTACTTTTCAGTAAGTTCTTAACTTCAAAAGAAACCGTGAGGCCGTGACCACAATCAAATGCTTTATCTACCGTTGGAAATTTTTAAATACCGTACATATGATGTTTTTACGTCACATTATGTCACCCAAAAATGTCGGTGCCATCCGAGTTCTAAGGGAAAGAGATGTGTTGACAAAAGAATAAAAGATAGTTGTGTTACCTTCTGCAAGAATTTTGTATAGAAAAAGAGAACTAGAAAGTTCTGGTTAACCCAACCAACATAAAGATATATTTATTGATGAACAAACCGTCCAAGAAAATGAAAGGAATGTCTCTTTTCCATTTTGCTCATAGACTTCTGATGTAACATTGAAAAGATACCTGTATTATTTTTGTATTACCCGTGTTATTTTTCAGTACTACATCCTACACGCAGTCGCTCATTTGCATGTAATTGGTACTGACAAGTTATGCTTGCATAGAAAGGTTAAAAGTGAGTTGTATCTAAAATACATGTATAGCCTACATGTAAATTACGTTCCAGCAAAACTCCAAATAGATTTTTAGGTTTGACAAATTACATATTCTATTGTATTTTTTTTTAGAAACTAATTTTTTAATTTATATTTTTGTATAGAGGGGGATGGGCCCTCTGGCAGGGGGTTCCGGGGGCAATTGCCCCTTTCAATCTCCCTATAAATCCAGCATCATTTCTGTTCAGGACTCCAAATGAAAGGTTTCTCGTGTGCTATGCTACCAGTCTCTCTTAACATTGTACTAGCAACACGTTTACACCATTACTGACTTGAAGTTTCTAGTGATAGATTTGTGTTAAATATTATTCAGTTCGACATAAGTTTGGATTTTATTTCCCTCATTTCTTGCACCAGTAAGTAGTGACCAGAATCAGCTCTGCTACTTCTCATAAGTATGATGAGAAATGTTGGGCCCTTCAATAGACAAGATTTTTTTTTTTTTGGGGGGGGGTCTTTTTTTTTCTCTTCAATAAAATGCTTAATTTCTCTGCTCGATTTGCGGTGCAACAGGAAGGATTACTCATCCGGTAAGATGCAAATCAATGTGAACAAAACATGAATGCATCAATTCCTTTGGGTTTATTAGAGAGAAACAGGATCATTTTAATAATACGGTGGCCTACATCCCGGAGAAGAAAATCAGGTTAAGTAGACCATCTTGGATGGTTCTTCAATTAACCACAATTCCCAAAACTGGGGGTCTGATCAGGTTTCCGAAAAAACAGCTGAATTTAAAGGAACTTGCATTATGTAAATTTTATGATGACATTTTAGTTTACCATGCTACATGGTTGAATTGATAAGAAGAGGAGGCACAGTCGTTCCCATAGCACTGATGTTAACTGGTAGGCGTTAAGCGGTGTGGACCAGTACACAGGCAGACCAATGGAAACGATCTTTGCTGTATACCGGGGGGGGGGAGGGATGGGGGAATGCAGGATTTTCAAAAGGAAGGGGTATGGTCGTTTGGTCATCGAGGCCGGCTCTCATGTAGGGGGAGAGGAGTGGGGGTTGGGTGTCCTCCTGCAGAAAGACTAAACAAGCTTTAGATGTGAAATGTGGCATTTTGTGGCATGTTTAAAGGCTATAGATTACTGTAGGTCTATGATAAGTTTTGTTAATAACTACCTTTAATTTTGTGTGTGTGTGTCGGATTGAACAGGAGGGGGGGGGGGAGAGGGGAAGGGAGGGAGGTATATCATGATAATGAATTGATACAAGGTTTTATTGAACTCATTTGTTTATTAACAAATTTTTGCTTTTTAAATTTGAAAAGAGATTTTAGTTAAGCTAGATGCTAATTGTGCAGAGTAAATGTGGGAAAAGCATTTTTTTCTCTAAGAATTGATTGCCCTGAGATCATTATGTCACGATAGCATAGCATCGTATTGAAGTATGATGGTTTAACCTGCATAATGTGAATTTTAATATGTTATCACTGATTGTTAGGAACAGTCAAAAACCCAGAAGGCGGTGGTATGCTTGATATGAAGGTGGTATGCTTGTATCATGAAAGTCTATATTCCTTTAACACAATACACAGTCCAGGGGTATTCAGTCTGTGTGTGGTTTTGCCATTCTTTTTTAGGTGAGGAGAAAGTATGAACTTTGCAGTAAATCCTCCCCAACTGTTTTGTGGTTTACTTAGTAACCAGGCCAACAGTCATCATTTTTAAGATCATGGGAAGTCAATAAACAAAATACTAAATGGAATTTTTTTTTAAAAGTGCAAAATTCATGCAATAACAATTTAAATGGAGAGTTACCCTCTGAAGTTCAAAGTTTGTTCATATAAAGAAACCATATTTACAACTTATAATAAGTTAACAAACGGGGTCAGAAAGTTGTTAGTCTGGTTCTCTGGTAACCCCTCTTTGCCCATACCAAAACTTAACATTGCCTGATACCAGAGAGATATCCATCATTTATTACAAAAAAAAAAAAAAAAAAAAAACAGCCATCAAGACAAGATGGATTTCTAACCTGCCAAGGGTCAGGGCAAGCAGAAAGAAAATGTGTGCATTGTGTGACAGATCCAATATATTAAATACATTGGTGATATATGTTTTAGTAATAAATACTGATGGAATCAAACAGGGAGGGGGAGGGGGGTGGGGTGGGAAATGGGGTAGGAGATAGGGGAAGCCATATGAAACCAGAAGGATAGGACGGTAGGAGCCTAAGGTCTGTTCAGAGGGAAGAAAAGTGATGAAAAGAGGAAAGTGATTTCACCATTACACATTAATATAATAATAATAATAATAATAATACATAATTTTTATATAGCGCCAAACAAACTATGAAATAATTCTCGTAGCGCTTAACATAATGATAACAATTATAACATATGCTTTGGTGAAAAGATACGTTTTGAGAGCTGATTTGAAACCGTGAAACCAATATATCAGACATGGCTGGACATTAGTAATCTCCAATGACTGGACGAACTTATGTACGTCTTGTAAGCTGTATTGTTTATCGCATACCGTAGGCTCTACTTTCGTGGCAGCACCTAAAACACAAAATATCGTTTGTTTGCATTCACGTCACGACAGACGCTTCAAACTTCAAAGATACTGTTTTAAATTGTTCTGTTACTTTCAAGGCAGACAATAACATCAGGGACAGGATGCCTAGATGCCTTGAGCACACAAGACTGAAACTACTACTTTAGTGTTTCCACTAATTTTTTCCCCATTTAGATCTCGAATCTCGAGCACAACAACAATTCTTTCTTTGTCACCCAGATATGTCATAAACCCTTTTTCATTCAGATCTCAAAGGAGTACAGCTGCTGCCTGATAAAAAATTGCACGTTATTGTATTATTGCTGCCTAACAATTCTGGGATGTGTGCATTGAACGCTGTTAATTTAATGGAAGCTGCGAGTAAGAATATTAGTCAAAATTATTAGCAACTATTTATCATCTGTAAAAGCCTTTGTATATAATCTTTGTCAAAATCATAATTTTTACAGAAGACAAGTGACAAGCAATATGTCTTTGTTACTGCTTGTTTCTGTACTTTTACAGTAAATAACAGAGATCTGTCAGAGGAATTGCTTTTATTCGGGCGTCTTTGTTTGATGACCCCAAAATTTTATATCTTCTGCACCAGAATTTGGGCTCTCGTCGTCGACTCTTTGTGGGCTTCATATGTACTGTATGCACTGTTGCCAGGTACATATATTTAAATCCAAAGGGTTTGTGTACATATTGTTGAGGACTGTAGTGTTGAATGGTAGATCACTAGTTGTGATATGTGTGGAAGCTAGTTTTCTCTCGCATGTCTGTAAGCCGGACTAAACAGTTTCTCATGCATATATGCGTACTACACGTAATGAAATTTAGTGTGATGAGTTACTTGTTTAAATTATGTTGGGAATTTAAATTGAAGAATTATAGTATATATCTGGGTCTTACATAGCCTTCAACAAAGAGTCTTTTTTTTCTGTTATAATGTGGCTAGAAAATTGTGACATCCATGGGGAAACAGAACTCTTAAGAAAAATGCCTCTAGTTAGCCTAAGTTTGCTCTTCTTACAGATGTACAGTATGTTAGGCTGCCCATTTCTGTACATTGATCCGTTCTTGATATCCTGAAATACAAACAATGTTGTAACTAGGAGTGGGACAGGACGAAGCCTCCAGTTGAACTCATCCATTTTCCGCTCTGTTCGTCAAAGATGTTGTGGGAAGAGAACACAAAGTTTTAAAAGACACACGTAAAAGAATTGATATTAACTTTGTGTTCCAGACCCTATTGTTGGGTCTGTGACAATGCAGTATATTAAACCTCTCTTCTTTCTAGGGAGCAGATGTTGGTTAGCCATTATTATGTATATAACTTGCTTGTTTCTTTTTTTGCTTTGCTGAGTGATTATATTAAATCCACTTCTCCTTCATTGGAGAAATTTGTCAAAAGATGTGTAAGAAACTTTGTGAAAGGTGTTTGTTTTTTTTTTTACATTTTTTTTTCATTTCAACTTTTGCATAGAATAGGGTTATTCGGTTAGCCGGGGGGCTAATCTTCCCCCAGGCCCTTTCAGTTACAAAATGTATAAAACATAAAACGGTTGAAAGTATGACAGTAAACGAGCAGTATATATACAAAAGAAAGAAAATGTACAGTCATACAAAAGACCAAAAATGGACAATAAATCCTTAGTAACATTAGTATAGAAGCAGTATATATATATACAAAGGAAAAAGCAAACTAAAAGCTTACAAGAGTTGAATGAAAGCTTGACAAAAGTTAGTTTACAGTGTAAACGCTAAATAATGTTGCGATATTATCAGTAGCAAAACAGACATTTCCAGGGTTCACTGCCACAAAATAAAGTAGAAACTGTAAAAGCATTTTATCGTGTATTGATTAGAAAATATATTCGAGCAGACAGTGAATTGTAAAATGCTTTGCACACCTAATCTCCATCATATGTTTTAAACTGCTTAAACTATATGTCCATAGCGTTTTGTTTATCATGGCCGATCACTTTTTAATACCTTTTCAGGGATATAACTTATCCGGTATTGCCTCACAGAATGTTATGCATGACAAGTGCAAGATGTTAATACATAGCACTTTGTTTTTTGTACACAGGGATGGGAGTATTTTGCAAGAGAGTTAAACGCTTGCAAAGTTGCAAAACTGCTACACGGAATTGCTACATAAAATTTGAACACTCAATTATTCCACTGCCTTTGAAATAATATTCCCTTCCAAAGAGTTTGCAAAATGCATTTTGAGATGATGTTCCGGTTGTAACACACCTCTACAGCGTTGCACAGATGTACTTATTTTACAATGCCAAACTAGTTTCACTACAAGCCTGTGTGTCCGTCCTCCCCACCCCCCTCCCCCCGATTTCAATACGCCACAGATCTTCTGGTCACATACATAGGCAGAGGAGCTTGGGTCTTGGTTAAAGATTTATTACTTGTTAGCACTCCTGGAAACCACCCCCCCCCCACCCTCTCCACCTGTAAATACACAACCATGAATGATCCTAGAGTCTTTCCCAGATCAAATTAGAGCTTTAATTGCACAAACTGGATCATTTATCGCATTCGTCGCGGAAACATCCTCGGCTGTTTATTTGAATTCCTTTCGTTGTCGACCAGGCCGAGATCATTGCACTTCTCTCGGACGCCAGCCCGCTGTAATCATCATAAAATATCGTCGGACAGAATTATAGTCCGAATCCACGGGATGATGAGAGTGTTAATGTGCTTGGCAAAATGTCACAAGTAGTTTTATTAAGCCACCCTGCCATAAGCTTGTAAATCATTCTGGGAAAGTTTTACTATCTGGCAATTATCTGTACCATGTGAATATATTATGATGGTCTGTCGATATCAAATTGCTGAGTAATATTGCATAGTAGTCAGACTGGACTATTCTTCATTGTATTGGTGGCTACTAGTGCCAATTCCTCTTTTTTTTCCCCCTTTAATTTTTAATTTTAATTTGTACATATTTGTTTTGCTTGTATTGTCTTATTGCCCCGAAGAAAGTTGTTACATCTTGTACGTTATTCTTCATTGTATTGGTGGCTACTAGTGCCAAATTTTGCTCTTTTTTCCCCCCTTTAATTTTTAATTTTAATTTTAATTTGCATATATTTGTTTTGCTTATATTGTCTTAGTGCCCCGAAGAAGTTGTTACATCTTGTACGTTCCTAATGATTCCTTTCTCGGTGAAGGTTACTTCTACACTTAAAGTAAATAATAAATAAATATATTTATAAAGCAGTTGCCTTTTATGTACAGAGAAAGCATTTTGATACACAGTTCAGCTAACGTTTGACTCTCTAAAAGGTAGGTATTGCTTCACTGTTGACTTTAACAGTGTACATTGTGTATGCATCAGAAGACAGTATTCCATAGAGTCTAAGACACTTCTGTACATTTTATAATTAAAATGATCTTCTAAAAGTTAATAATAATAATAAATGAGACTTATATAGCGCCAAATCAGTAGACAAAAGCCACTGCTCAAGGCGCTTAACAAAGAAAGCAGATTAATTTACAAAAGAACAAGTGAAAAGATGGGGTCTTAAGAAGACTTTTGAATGTAGAAAGTTTAGAGCATGTTCGAATGTGATCTGGTAACTTGTTCCAGAGATAAGAGCCAGAGTAAAAAAATGAGCAAAAAAAGAAAAGAAAACAAAAACAACAAGAGGAAGAAAGAATGAAATGATATTTTTTTCTACATCTTTGAATTGGCTCAAAAGTTGGGTTAAAAGTGGGACAACTTCCAAATACCAATACCTATTTTGACCCATTCCTCCATACTCCACTGTTTATCATGTTATGTAAGTTACGATACAGCAGAATATTCCCCCCTTCCAAATCACCCTGTAGCCATGAAAACACTTTTATAGGGTTTTACTACACAAGAAATGACTGTACTAGGCTGCTATGATAATCTCTATATACTGTATAATGCAAACTAACACCACCACAGTGTGAGGTACAGTGAGAATTCCCTCTGGATTACCAGTGTACTTGTGTACAGGCCAAGAAAAGTGTGTACACAAGCAGTTTGCTTCCCAAAACCACAACAGAGAGCAAGGGCACAGGAGTATGTAATTAGAATTGGAATTCAGGATTGAATAGGGCCCACAAATAGGCAACACAGAGAGATAGGATTATGGTTTGACCTGGAAGTTTGATAGACAGGTGCCTTCATCCAGCATGTCTCTTACACTGTACAAGAGAGTATTGTAGTGGTAGTGGTAGTGGTAGTAGGAGAGTACATTGTGTAGAATTAGCAATGCTCTATGTGCAGCTTAGGCCAATCCTTTTGTGTTATAGCCTAAGCTCTGTAGGCTGGTTGAGTAAACTATTGTGATATGACTCTTGTGTGTCAAGCCAAATGTTTTTTTGAAGTACATCATGTATGAACTAAATAATACAGTAGGCTCAGGCTGTGTTGTTTGTGTCACTGAAATTGTTGCTAGATGTTGTATAGCATTTGCATGTCATGGTACTTAGTAATGAGTACATTTTGCTCTATTACTGATAAGGAACAATTTTATTTCCCATGTTTTTGTGGTTCATATTTTAGCTTTTTAGTGAAGACTTGAGAAAAAGATATTCTTTGTGGAGAGTCTTTAGAACTGAAAAGGTTATTTTTTTATTGTGAGAGTTATTATTGTACAGCTTATAATGTACAAATAATCGATGCATCAAATAGCACAATACTGGGGTCTGTGTGGATTTTCTGTTTGTAACAGGTTAAAACAATTATTCTTATGGTAAATTATATTTTCCTTTGCTCCTCTCTTACCTGTCTCCCACTCCACATCTGAACTTTCCCATCTACCTAACTACACATTAGAACGTTTAAGCACTGCGCCCTCGCTCCCTTAGCACCGTCCACTTACACCTCCTTATAGTATTATATAACTCATGGGTTGTAGCTGCTTTGTACATAAAATTTATATTTTAATGTGTATACCAGTGTGACTGAATTTATTGTAATAGAAACCTTAGGAGCACTATCATCAAGATTTTAACAGTCATTTTGTTGGTTGGGATTTAGAAACATTGGAGCTATTTAACTATCAAATTTACTTTGCTCCTTGCTTACCTGTCCCCCCACAACCTTAGCACTGATTTCCCTTCTGAACATTAACATCCATCTGAAGGTTTGAAACAGTTAGACATAAGATTGCATCTTCTGTATCATGCATGAATGGTTAAACTGTTCACTATATTATTAAATGTTATGTTGGCAAACACATGTAAATTGAGGGTATCCGGAGGGGGCTATATCATTCGGTAATAATAATAATAATAATAATAATAATTGAGACTTATATAGCGCCAAATCAGTAGACAAAAGCCACTGCTCAAGGCGCTTTACAAAGAAAACAGATTAATTTACAAAAGAACAAGTGAAAAGATGGGTCTTAAGTAGACTTTTGAACGTAGAAAGTTTAGAGCATGTTCGAATGTGATCTGGTAATTTGTTCCAGAGATAAGAACCAGAGTAATCGAAGCTTCTGTAACCATATGTCTTCAAGCGTGGTTTAGGAACAGTTAAATACAGTTTGTTGGACGAACGAAGTGTGCGAGTTGGAATATATGGCAAGAGAAGTTGCGACAGGTACAAAGGCTGTTCCAGATGTTGAGCACAAAACGTGAGAAAAAGTAGTTTATACTGAATTCTGTAGCTGATAGGGAGCCAGTGAAGTTCCTTTAGAAGTGGAGTGGTTCGGCATTTTCTTCCCTTCCCTTTCACAATACGGGCAGCGGTGTTTTGGATCTTTTGAAGTACAGTTGGAAAGTTTAAAAGCGTTTGATTGCATCTCACCATTATATACATCATGTGCTCGAATAGTCTTGAAACTGTTCGTTAATTTATCATGTTTGGTATTAATGTCACAACGTTCAGATGATTAATATGTTGTGAAAGTTGGTCGATGGTGCAGAACACAAGATAAACCCTTTGTGGCCATACCAACTGTACCGTCCCGTCATGGATAAGATACATAACCTGTTTCTGCATAAGAACTAGGTCAGAAGTCATTAGCTATCTAGGATTTAACAACCAATTTAATTGTGTACAGTATATATGTGGAAAAACAGAGTCTTCGTGTCAGTAGCCTTGTTCACATAAACATGAACACAGGGGGGTGGCAAGGGGGGTGGAAAGGGGGTCGAAAGGGGGGTGGGGGATCTGGTACTGCAAGTACAATAAACTTTTGTGCTCTCGTGTAATCAGGATCAGACCCTGCAATCATGCTATCCTGGCGGAGGATCGTGTACCCGCGAGGGCGATCAAGATCATAATTAGGGGATGTCTGGTTACTTGCCCCAGTCAATCCCGAGTAAACACACACTGGAGTGAGTCTATATGCATGCAAGGTGTGCTATGACTGTGACTTGTGAGCGACCTTTTTGCAACATTGGTAGATGTAGTAGATCAATCAACCCATTCTCAAGTCTGGATACAGCAGGAGTCAGTTTTATGACCTCCTGAGGGAACAGAAGATCACAAGCCCCCCATGTGTTCTCAAATGTGAACAAGGCCATAGACCTTGTAGAGAACATTAATGTGATGTAAACTAGAGGTGTGTGTGATGAGGAAAATATTGAACTTTGTTATCCCTAAATTGGATCCAGCTACACTAATCCTTGATGATTTTCTCCGTGATTGAAGCACTTAACTGTCTGGTAAAAATTGGCCGTATTAACCTTCTCATTACTACTCTCTTATAAGTCGCCACTCAAATCATCTTATGCAACCTGCAATTTTATTTGAGTTTTATCGCCCTTTAAGCCAGCGACCCACTTTGGGTCACCTCCCACTTGCTGTTTTTTTTGTTATAGATATACCACCTTGTGAGTATCCTAAAAATGTTAAAACAATTTAATAGTCAAGTTCTGATTATGTTTAAATACTGTTATATCTTTCCTCATCAAATTCTCTCTTGAACCTAGAGGCAACCACATCTCTTTAGTTTGCAGCATTTTATGACAACACCATAGATGTTTGAAATCTAGAGAAAAATACAAATTAATCAGCATAAAGTCTCAGTTAGACCTACCACACTCATATATGTGCATAGTGTAGCCTAGTCTGTTTTGCATAAACTTTTGTCCACACTCGTTCCTGTCGCAAATCGTTGATGCTAATCACTAGCTCGCTGTATTCTTTTAGACCAGTCACGAGTTCTGAGATTCTAAGAAAGTTTGCGCAAGTCAATTTTGAAATTTCAATTTTGAATGAAACCTGGTTGGACTTGGAATATGTCTAGATGAAAATTCTGCCAGTTGTTGTTGTTATTGGCACTGTCCTTCTACCCCATGCTGGATCTAGAGCTCTATGGTACATGATATATCCCTTTAAAAGGTATTTGGAAGCCAATGCTGTTTGGCAGTAGTATATCATCTCTGCTTGTCTTTAGTCATCTTTGATTTGACAACATGTCATAAACAACATGACAATGTGTGCATTATGTGGTATGACATGATCCTGCTGGCTTTAAAACAGTCACCAGGTCATTTGCCTCCCTAGGAGCATTGCACAATACACATTATCACAAGTTTGTAACATACTCTATGTATGTATGTAGTTACTTAAAGGGTGTGAAGACTCGCGCAAAAAGAAACGTCTAATGCCGGTAATCTGACCTAGTTTTGAATGAGGTGTAACAGAAGTGTTAGACACCACCATCTATCCTAGCAAATACACACACACAGCTTGCTACCATCGGTAATTAGACACTAGTGTACAGTCAGTACATACAGCTGCGGTCAATACCCACAGCACAGTGTACAAACAATACAGCATGGACATCTCAGGTCTAGCTAAAGATAACAAGGTATCACGTTTCATTACTGTACTGTCTGCATTTTGTAGTGACACGACCAAACGTCACTTGCAAGCAACGGAAAGTTAACTTTTTCAGATTGCCGCATGCGGTTTGGGGCGAGTCTTCAATGCCTTTAAACTGCTTATTTCATATTGTCTGTCTGTCTGTCAGTCAATCAGCATCTGTTTCAGCTATGGGACAAAAATTGGTAATGAAGAAAAACAGATAAATATATTTTTTTTTATGTATAATGACAATATGATTATTGGGACATTGATAAACCAGGGTTTTCATCCATGGGCAAACACTGGTGTGACACTGCTTCATTATTTGTGCATCTGGGAATTTACTTAAATTTACTTAAATTGCTTCTCTCTTACTTGTCTCCAGTCTGTACTGTATACAAGTATACACTTTCCTCACCTCTACCCAACTCACTGTCATTAATACCGGTTTGGTCTGTGCAACAGACATGGGAATTGGTTGGGGATGTTGTGTCAAAAGTCATACAGTTTTTTGTTATTCTTGCAATATTTAGTAGATCTAGTGTAATTTACTTAAGTAATGGGGAGACAGGTGTCTGCCATTACTCATTTACTGAATATCTCAAACTAAACTCTTTTGAAGTTTCAAGTATCGTTGGGTTTAAACTTGTTCAAGTCTGTCATGTCATTATTGCATCAATTGGCCTTCTACAGTTACACTCGCCATGTATATTAATTGCCGAGTTTTTTGTCACATTCTTGTTCCGGATCGGTGTATGTCTGCCACTGACTCTTCCCGCAAAGATGACATGAGATCATGAACGCTCAAACTGGAAAGTCGTACTGCGAGCAGCCCTGCGAAAGAATTTTAATTGCAAACACCGTAAAATGTTTGTGTGACATTCTGTTTACAGGTTGCACTATCTGAAAGGTTACTGTCTGGGCAGAAACAGGTTTGCAAAATGTTTTTGGGCAATGTGTCAGGTTCTCTCTGCCAGATGACAGTGGAATGCTTCATCCGTAGAGCCTTTTCTGTGTAATGGTCATTGATCAGACTTACAGTGCACAATTGTATTTATTCAGACTTATGAAAAATTTATGAAATTCATGGAAAAAAAATATTAATGGAAAAAAAATATTAATGGAAAAAAAAGCAAATCATCAATGGTTGTTTCCTTACGGGGTAGTAATTCATGAAAAAAAAAATATTAATGTAAAAAAAAAAAAAAAAAAATTCATCAATGGTTGTTTCCTTACGGGGTAAGATTGGAAAGAAGCTGTGGATAGAGGTTTAATTGTGCAACTGTGTAATATTTACAACAATCAGCCTTTCACAAGATTTGCTGAAGAGAGTCTATAGTTGGTTATACTATGAATAAATATGGTAGCTGCCCGCCCCCCCCCCCCTTGTTTTTTTACAAAATTGCTTCATGATTTTCTCAATATGATATTTCTTTTTCCCCATAAGAACCAGTTAAGTTTAATTCAAATGAAGAAAGTCAAAGTTTTTGAAGACTTTCTTTTGTCACTGATGCTGGGCTACCAAAATTTAAGAGTCTATTTTAATAATGACATGGCTAGTTAACGTTATTGATTTGTTGAAAGAAAAACAAATTTATGAATGTTTTTTCAGTTGCACGTTACCATCAATGTTGCTCTGTGAGTTTGGTAAAAGGCGGCAGAAAAATGTTGGCCGACCACAAGTAGCCGATTTAACTCCCGTCCGTCCCTTCTATGCTAAGTTAGATTCTGTCTTCTTCTTTAGGAAATGCTGGTGAGAAATGCTTTTACATTCTACCCTCGTCTAATCCCAACCAAAAAACCTTCCCATTCCATTGCTTTGTGATGATGTACCCTTGTCAAATCTCAACTAGCCAAACTTCCAATATCCATCAACTGATCCCTGTGGGAATGTTGATAACTAGCAGATTTAATTTGTTCCTCGCTTACCTGTCTCCCCACAACCTTTGTGCAGAAATGTTTACTCACTATAAATAACTATTTTGAGACTTACAGCTAGCAAGGAATATTTTTTCCCCCTGTCAGATGCATACGAAAAAATATTTCATACCAACAGCAGTTTTCGTTTACAATGATAAATATTATTAGAAGTTTGCTTAATTCAATGTGCTGTAATGCTGAAAAGTGCTGTAGGTATGAAGCGATAATATTTTTTCGTATGGATCTGACAGGGAAAAAAAAAATGTTCCTTGCTAGCTGTAAGTCTCATAATAGTACATGATAGTGAATAAACATTTCTGCTCAAAGGTTGTGGGGAGACAGGTAAGCGAGGAGCAAAGTAAATATCCAAACCAGTAAGTTTTGGAATAACTATTGCACACACTATGTCCACAATATTGTTACAGTACCTCCTCTCCTGTCTTCTATTTGGAATGAAACAGTCTTCTATCAATTCTTGTCAATGACTACCAGTACTCTTGTGCAAGTTTTACTAATATCTAGGTATATACGGTAGTTACTTGGCATTGTGATTTTACCCTTGGATCTAAATTTCCAGTTCTTTATATTTGTAAATTCCCTTTATGCCATTTGAAGGATTCTAGACAGTTTTGAAAATAGCCTTAACAGAATTAAAAATAATATTGAAATTGTCATAGCAGGGGGCTATCTAAACTGGCACCTCTCAAAAAGCAATTTTTTTAAATTTTTTTTAAATCAAATTGTTTGAAATGGGCAGTTCTATAGTGACTGCTTTAGTATCCTGAGTCAGGTTTCAAGGTCAGGGAATGAATGGTTGCTGTTCTTCTGAAGGTTTTACCATAATAACTCAAGTGGGTGATGTCTTGCAGTTTTGAGTGTGGTAGCGGAGAATAGAGGGGCTGTGTCCTGCAGTATTTATGTCAAAAAAATGCTTTGAATAAATCTTGTAGCCTCTGTCAGTCAGTTGATGAAATGTTGTTTGCCTCTGAAGAAGATCTCTACAGAACTGGAACAGTCAGTCAGTCAGTCTGTCAAGTTTTGTTAACATTTAATACAGACACAGGCTTTTGGCAGTTAGAAACATGAGCAGTTTGTTAACATTTTGAAATCATATTCTGTATTCATGAGCCTGTCAAATTAATTTGAATGAATATAGTCTTGCTCTCAGTATGTGTTAAACAGTTGGAACTTTAGTAAGCAACTCCTCTCCCAACCCTCCTTATCCCACCCAACTTCCCCTTCCCCCCAAATAAAGGATGTTGCAAGTGTGTAGTGGGTCCCAAGATGCAGACCTGTCAACCTGTTTGACCCCAAAATAGGGAGAATAACATTTTTCAGGGCCAAAAAATAGGGAGAACAAGGGGAAAATAGGGAGGTTGGTAATTTTCAACTGAAATGATATAAATACTCCTAAATAAGTATAGTCTACTTATGCAATACAGTGAGAGAATCATCCAATCAGTGTTTCCTGTTGTAGTTTACAGCAGCTTGCTTCGCTTTCTACAGGGTTTCTTTAGTAGGCTTCCATTTGAAACAGGGAACAGTGGACTCTGGGTACTGTGACTTCATGGCTAGTATGCTAGATAGAGTCCCATCAAGCTTGAGACATGACAGACTGTCTGTCTTGTTCTTGCGAACTACACTGAATAGCCTTTACTGTTCAGCGTTACTGTGGGGAATTACTAAGCATAGGACTCATTGTTGGCTATTTTCAGAAATGTCGCAAGTGATGAAACATTAAAAAACCGGGAGAATAGAATATGAAACCGGGAGGCCGGGAGATTCGGGTAAAAGCCGGGAGTCTCCCGGTAAAACCGGGAGAGTTGACGGGTCTGCAAGATGAGGAGGAGGAGGGAACTGCTAACCTATATAGCAGTAATATTTATCTATGAGATAAACAATTTCCTTTCTTTAATAACTGCTTTAGTAAATTTCTGATGATGATAAAAGAGATGATGAAATGAATGATGATGAATATGAAAAATAGATGATAAAATAACCATCTCCATCTTATTTCTTATTTGTTCATGCTTTCATGATTGTACACTTTACGTTTTTGTGTATCATTATTTGTCCTATTTATAAATTTTGCAATTTATACTGGAATAAAGAAATTGATATGTATCATCCACGTTCTTTCACTTTTAGTCACTTGTTTTTCAAAAGATCATTGACTA